>JAPDVR010000019.1:38534939-38774939 GCA_026230005.1 Gila orcuttii | reverse complement strand
GACCCAACACTCTGGATGAGCTTAAGGCCGCTATCGAAGCATCCTGGGCCTCCATAACACCTCAGCAGTGCCACAGGCTGATTGCCTCCATGCCACGCCGCATTGAAGCAGTCATTTCTGCAAAAGGATTCCCGACCAAGTATTGAGTGCATAATTGAACATAATTATTTGAAGGTTGACTTTTTTTTTGTATTAAAAACACTTCTTTTATTGGTCGGATGAAATATGCTAATTTTTTGAGATAGGAATTTTGGGTTTTCATGAGCTGTATGCCAAAATCATCAGTATTAAAACAATAAAAGACCTGAAATATTTCAGTTGGTGTGCAATGAATCTAAAATATATGACAGTTTATTTTTTATCATTACATTATGGAAAATAATTAACTTTATCACAATATGCAAATTTTTTGAGAAGGACCTGTATGTAATTAGATTATGCACCGTTTGTCTATGTCAACAAACAATTTAAAAAAACTTGTAATAAATTTTTAGTTTGTTCAGATGTAAGTAATCAACCCAGTAATTTTCATGGTGATACCTAAAGGTTAAATTTTTTACCCTATTCACGTGAGAAAAAGAATGAATAGGCGAATGAATAGGCTATATTTGGGTCTTTTTAGAAACTTTCCCCTAATGGGATTCTTCAGGGCTTTTGTTTCCTTACTCAGGACATATTGAGGATACAAAATCAGTTGAGTTTGCTTCTGTTGCAATTTGTTCAACCTTTTTTCATAAAATGACTGGACTAATGTGCCTTAGACGAACATCCAAATACATTTTTTGTTGTTGTTGTTGTGTTTTTTTCTAAACAACGTTTTTGTAATAACATTATGGAAACATCTGTTAAAGTTACTGGAAAAAGTTTTCATAACTTTGAGAGAGCCTTGCCTATTGCAAATTTCAAGACACATTTTTAAAATAAGGTTAAAATTAACAGTTTTCTATTAGCTTAATATATTATTTTCCAGCACTCACAATTTACAACTATGTTCATGTATTAATCGCTTCTTGTACTGCATATGTGTGAAAAGCTTTAATGAAACTTAAAGGGGCATTCGGCAACTATTCCAACTTAATAAAACCGTTTAGAAATCATTTGGATGATTAAATATCCTGTTCCGGTGAAAATGGTGACTTTCCCTGCTCCCCCCAGCGTTCCCAGGCAGGAAACCAACCTTGCAACATGGGGACTAACGTCCCGGTGAGTTGGAAATAGGAAGTCTCGTGAGAAGCGAGAACGAGCGAGAAACACGAACTGCTTTACGGCAATTCGACATAAACACACACGCCACCCTCAATGTGTGTGATGTATTACCCACCTCGGTAGACACACTCCACACGATAAAGTTGGCCGGCTCCGATAATAACAAATGCACATGAGCAGCGGTAGAAAGGGGGAGGAGGGGCCGCAAGTCAGTTTTTTACGACAGTGTTGTGAAATATACGCCTCACAGCTGTAGGGGGAGCTCGCTGAGAAAACATGCGACAACAAATGCCGAAAGAGCTATTCTGTACTGTAATATCATTGTGTCATGCAAAGAAAATGGATTAATTTAAACTATAGTCTCACACAGCCAGATCCATATAGGCCAAGTCTATAGCCTACTTTATATTCAAACTATCATAACTGTTAATTTCCTCATCTGTTGACATGATGCCAGTGAATCGCAGAGCTGAAACAAACATCTCCAAATCTACTATTATCAGATGATTTCTGAACTTACTGTCGCTTTCAGCAGCGTGGGCGGCGTCTGGATGCTCGTTAACAGTATATTTCCAACCTCTTTTTACTTCTAAGCAAAGAACAAAAATTATCGAGGCCTTGAATAACATTCCAGTCTCTTGTATGTTATGCGTGCACAAGCAGTACGTAACTGGCTGCAGTTCACTTAATGACAACACTATGTCGCTAATAGCAAGAGTTTCTGAGTTATAGCTACATACAGGCCCTTTAAAACAAACGTCAAAATTAAATTAAGAAATTAATAAAAACCCACACCAAAACAGCAGGTAGCCTTTCCTAGTGTTTCAGGAAGACGCTGGACGGATGTGGCCAGTTCATTTACAGGCATGTCATACACTCACACATTCATATCAAACTTACACTTGCACTCAAACTTATATTTCACCTCAACATTATTTTTTAAAGAATAGTATTTATTTAATAATTTTTTTCTCACAATAACTTAAGCTTGGGGAAGGGTCATTTTAATAAAAAAAAAAAAATAGACATAGCCTACTATCCTAAAAATACCCAAACTCTAATAAAAATGAAAACAGAAAACTAACGAAAGAAAATTAACAAAAATTGAATCCAGAATTTCGAGCTATGTTTTACTATTGAGGGAAAATTATGTGTTCAATAATTTTAAAAATCAATATAAGGATTAAAAACCAAAATATAGGACCCCTCATCTATATTTTAAACCAAAATATAGATGAGGGGAGAGCTGTATAGACTCTCACTGGGTGTTTCTAACCTCTGTGTCTTTTCTTTATCTAGAGAGTGATTGACTTCCCCAAGTAAGTACGGATCACCCAGCTAATTGGCTAATCTCCCCTCTCTTCACTGGACAAGGAGGAACTGCACTTCTCACCACAGAACTCTTCACCTGCACTAAACACAGAGACTGAGTTTGATTGCACATAAATTCTCACTGTTTAAACAAATAAAGACACCTTCCGGGGTGACGCTGTACTGCATTTCGTGTCTGTTCTCCTCTTTCCCCGTAGTGGAGCGCTACATTGATGGAGAATCTGGGAAGGAGACCCCAGACATGAGGATTCTGGCGAGGCAGCCTCTCCCCTTAGTGTGGAGGATGTCATCCGTCATCTCTCTGAAGTGTTGATACGCCAACAACAGTTATCAGAACGGCTTGTAGTGGGACAAAACCAGGTGGTCTTCGTTCAGAATACACCAGGACCCACTAAAGCAACTGCTCATACTACCAAGGAGCAAAACGGAGATGGTCCTCCACCTGGCACACTCCCAGCCGCTTGCTGGTCACCTCGCAGCAGAGAACACATTGCAGCCGATAAGAGATCACTTCCACTGGCCAGGGATGAATTCTGAAGTGCAGCGGTACTGCCAGGCCTGTGCAGTGTGCCAACGAACTGCTCATCAGAGACCTGCGCCCGCCCCCCTGATCCCGCTACTGGTTATAGAGGGGCGTTTTCACGCATTGGGATGGAAATCGAGGGGCCGCTGCCAAAGTCTGCATGGGGCCACGAATACATTCGGGTCCTGTTGGATTATGCCACCCGCTATCCTGAGGCTGTTCCTCTTTGACGAGCCTAGGAGTTGTTTGCCCTTTGCAGCCGAGTGGGGATTCCCTTGGAAATTCTAATGGACCAGAGCACGCCCTTTGTGTCCCGGGTCATGGCCGGTCTGTGTAAGTTGCTGCAAGTGAAACATCTCCGCACCTCAGTGTACCACCCCCAGACAGATGGCCTGGTGGAACGCTTTAATCAGACCCTCAAGCGAATGTTAAAACGGGTGGTGACGGGCGCGTCTGGGACCGAATGATCCCCTCTGTGCTCTTTGGGATACGGGAAGTACCCCAAGCTTCCACCGGCTTTACCCCATTCAAGTTGCTGTTTGGACGACAACCCCACAGGTTGCTAGACATTGCCAAGGAGGCCTGGGAGCAACACCCTTCCCCCCCACCGTACGGTAGTTGAGCATGTTCGAGAGATGAGAGAAAGAATTGAACGGATAATGCCTCTGGTCAAGAACCACCTTATTGAATCCCAGCAGATCTACCACGTCAACCTGTTAAAGCGCTGGGTCCCAGAACGGCCTGCCGGTGGCCTTTACGGCAGACAAAGTTGATCCTGTGGTAGACCTGAATCAGCTCGGCCCACACCAAAAGAAAGAACTGGAAGCCCTGATCTGAAGCTTCGGTGATGTATTCTCCAACTGTCCAGGATGCACTTCCGTCCTGTCACATGACATCCGGACCCCCTGTGGTGTCACTGTCACAATTTGGCAGCGGCCCTACCGAATTCCAGAGTCTCGTTGGCAAGCCATTGAGGAGGAAGTGAGAAAAAATCATCCGCTTAGGAGTCATCGAGCCTTCCTCCGGTCCATGGTCCAGCCCGGTTGTGCTAGTCCCCAAGCCTGACAGCACCCTCCACTTCTGCAATGACTTTCGTAAGCTTAAGTGTCAGAGTTTGACAGCAACCCCATGCCTCGGGTGGATGAACTCATTGAACACCTCGGTAGGGCCCGGTATATCTCTATGACTTGACAAAAGGTTACTGGCAAGTACCCGTCTCCACTTTGGAAAAGAGAAGACCGCCTTCAGTACTCCGTCAGGCCACTGGTCTTACTGGGTCTTACCTTTCGGCCTGCATGGGGCACCAGCCACCTTCCAAAGGCTGATGGACAGAGTGCTTCAACCACACCAGGCCTATGCAGCCGCCTACCTGGATGATGTGGTCATCCACTCTGAGAGCTGGGAGGAACATTTACTTTGACTGATGGAGGTGCTGACTGTGCTACGTCGGGCTAGACTAACGGCTAACCCTAAAAAATGTCATTTGCTTTCGGAGGCACGATACCTGGGTAATCGCATTGGAAGGGGACTTATTGAACCGCAAGAGGAAAAAGTAAATGCCAGTTTTATGTATGTATCCCAGGCCCTCTACAAAGAAACAGGTACGTGCCTTCCTGGGGTTAGCCGGGTATTATAGATGTTTTATTCCAGTGTTCTCTTCTCTAAAAGAAGTACAGTGGGATAAAGTACAGTGGGATGCAGCAGCCGAGAGAGCCTTCCGAAGACTACAGACAGCAATGACCTCGGTGCCAGTGCTACATGTCCCAAATTTCTCCCTGCCGTTCATCCTACAAACGAATACCTCTGACACAGGCCTCGGAGCTGTACTGTCTCAAATGGCCCAAGGAGAAGAACATCCGGTAATGTTCATCAGCTGAAAATTTACCCCTACCGAAACACTTTATGCAGCCGTCGAGAAAGAGGCCCTGGCCATAAAATGGGCTATCGAGGAGCTCAGGTACTATCTTCTAGGTCGTTCCTTCACCCTGTGCCAGTGGTCTGCAGTGGATGGCAAAAGCAAAGGACAGCAATGCTAGAGTCACCAGATGGTTCCTGGCTCTTCAAGACTTCCACTTCATGGTCAAACACAGAGCCGGTTCCGCCAACGGCAATGCTGATGGACTCTCCAGAAGGTCCTCTGGCTGGTCAGTTTGATTGCATCTAAATTCTCATTGTTTGAACTAATAAAGACGCCTTCCGGGGTGAAATTGCACTGCATTTCGTGTCTGTTCTCCTCTTTCAGCGTAGTGGAGCGCTACAATATATATATATATATATATATATATATATATATATATATATATATATATATATATAAATTGTGGGGAGCAGGACGAGGCCGAGGGCCATGAGAGAATGGCTCGTATCTCTCACGGAGGAGCAGACAGTGAAGAACGAGAGAGGCCAGGTCTGGATTTATGTTGTGTTTTATTTTGTTATACTGTATGTGACAGGAGTCGTCCATGAGCGGACTTTTCTTTACTTTCATTTTGTATTGGTTTATTTATTTATTAAAGTTTGTTTGAATGTTCACCGGTTCCCACCTCCTTTTTCCCATAACTTTGTCACATATATATATATGTATATATATATATAGTATATGCAGTCATGTGAAAAAGAAAGTACACCTTTTTGAATTCTATGGTTTTACATATCAGGACAAATCAGGTGAATACAACCTCAGATGAACAACAACACATGACATTAGACTGTGTCATTATTTATTTAACAAAAATCAAGCCAAAATGGAGAAGCCACACTGTAAAAAAAAAGTTGCTGCCTTAAACATCCAAGATGACTGTACTTAAACATTTAAGTGATATCAACTTACATTTCATTAAACTGACTTTAGTTGAATTAGTTGAATATCATATAACTCATTAAAAAAGTGGAAAATTGCTTAACTTATTTCGATGAGTTAAAGCAATGTAAAAACACATTTTGTCATAACAGCAACAATTGCTTCTCTAAGATCATTGCCGATGTCTTTCCTCCTTGGCATTGTGTGAACACACACCTGTATACCTGTATACTCCAGACCAGCAATCTGACAAAACTTCTGCTTTATAGAGTTGGTCAGGAAGTTTATACCTGGTACACACACACACACACACACACACACACACACACACACACACACACACACACACACACACACACACACAAACACACACACACACACACACACACACACACACACACACAGGCTCCTACTCTTGCCGGAGTGCAGGGATCCCGCTGGGCAGAAGCGCCACTCTCTCTCCAGGGGAAGGCGGCCCTCGGCGCGGGGCTCTTTATCATGCAGCCGCCGGCCCCTGGCCTTGGGAACTGACACACACACACACACACGCCGGCCCCTGGCCTTGGGAACTGACTGCAGCAGTGAACACATCTCTGCTTTGGCTCGGGGCCGGAGGCTCCTTTGTCTCTCCTGAAGACAGAGATGCCGACTGGGAAGTGCTGGTCATCGCTGAGTTACCGAGGCAGCCAACCTTCAAAACACCCTCAAATTTTAAGCACAACTGCATCATGGGACATCTACTAAGGTCTGTGGCCCACAGCGGCCCTTTGAACAGGAATGATTATGAACCCTCACCCTTCCTTAAGAGGAAAAGAGACGACATCATCTCCCTTTGACAAGACATTGACTAAATCATGCCGTGGGCAAGGAAATGTAGCTCATAAAAAACAGCTCACGTTCCACCAAAAAATCACAAGAAAATGAAAATCAAGCCTGTTTTACAGAGTTGTTTTCATCACATTTACTCTCCAAATTCTCATCATCACAATTAGTCCAAACCATTTAGATTTTTTTTTTATTAATTCACATAATTATCAATAGTGATTCTCGATATCAATAGTGATTCTCGATACTATACAGTCATTTTTATTTAAATCGGCCTATATTAAAAGCATTACAACAGAATACCATGATGTGAAAATACTTTAAATAAATATCTATCATTATTTTGTCATTACACTAACGATAATGACAATTTTTAATATTTTTTTAGACTTTTTTTAGTTGCTATTCTCATTCAAGGTTATTTCATTGGACACAGATATGAACACACCTGTAAGTGCAGGATGAGTCGTCAATATTTCAGCGTCTTTACTGAAAGAGAAAGGTGTAAAATATGCATATTTATGCATTTAAATAGAGTGCCTTAAAAAGACACAATCCAATTTTGATTTGACCTGGACGTGTTCTTGCTTTCTGACATTTACACAATTGTGAATTTTTAGAGTTGGAATTGTTGTTCTTATTAAGCAGCATATTTCTAGAAAAAAAATAGTATTTCTGTAGATTTGAATTGTGAAGTACAGTCAAACCAAAAATTATTCAGACAGACATTTTTTTTACTAGTGGGTGCAGGACACTATAGTTCATTTATGTAAGTGAGGAGAGCAAAATAAAGTAAACTGTGACATATTATACCCAAAAGTTCTTCATACAGTGACTACCAGTAAAATTTATAAAAATTTGAGACCAAAAATTATTCAGACACTTTGACCTGATCATGTTTTGCTAAAGTGTTTTTTCTTAAATTGCTAATGCGATCTTTTTACACCACAGACTGAACAACATGAAGCATTGCTTGGTAATTGGTTGAGCTAAACTGGTATTAAATTGTGTAGTTAAATTTAACAGCTGACAGATATTCAACATAATTCATGTGTGAGACAGTCTAACAGAAGGACGGACAAAACCAGTGAAATATCAACTGATCTGATAACTCTGACTTCTTGTCATATTTTATTACCATTTTCTAAACTATAGAGAATAAACAGTGATAATATGAGAAATTTTGAAGGTTTCTGAATAAATTTTGGTTTGACTGTACAAAATATTGTTCGTTTTCGTAATACCTTAAGAATCATTTTTCTAAAATTAAACAAAATCATTCCATTCTAGTGACGAAGCATCTGTGGCACGTCACGAATATGAAGAAGATTCAGTGAATGTCCTGCAAGCTCAAAAGCGCAGGTAAACTTGAGAAAGAGAAGAAGAGAGTGGGACAGGACCGGCCGCTCTTGAATGTCACTCAGCGGTTTGAACTCAGCAGGGAATCTCAGTGTCATGTTATGTGTGACATGTATTCAACAACTCCTTTCTCATGACAGAAAAGAAATGTGCTAGGCCAGCCCTGCGACTAAAGCGTATGAAATTGCATTATTAAAAAACGTATTTCCAAAGCCTTGAGGAGGACGCCTCACATTACCGTGCAGCTAAAGAGTCTTTAAGGTCGTCAGTCCTGAAGGAGTCGAGGTCACCGGAGCATCAGTAGCATTTATATGAGGAAAGAAAGAAAAAGTGGAACATCAGAAATTCTGAATTCATTTGGAGGGAAAAGGAAAGAAAACAAGTCACCTTCGCTGGTTCACTTTTGGTATAATTTTCAATAAACAAGTTACAACAAAACATCAACTGACACTCTGACCCTAAACACAATGAAAGAAATTATCATTTATATTTTGTTAAGACAAGAGTAAATAAAACATTTTTAGGACTATTCAAGTTTTTTTTTTTTTTGTAGGCTATGTCATACAAATCCTGCCGTCACACACTCAAACAATTATATGTGTCATTTAAAATTAATTACATTTTTATAATTATTTTTTAATCATTTTATGATAGATTATTTAAATTGTAACGTATTTATACATTATGGTGATACTTGATCTATTGCCTTTAACTGATGCTGATTTTGAGAATATAATAATGGGAATAACAAAATAACTCAAAAATATGTCTGGATGCATTACAGTATTGAGAATTGTAAGGGATAAATGTGCTTGTGATGAAAATAATGCAAGAAAACATGAAGGTCTTAAAATAGGCTTGAAAAAAATGTCCCTTTAAAAATAACCAGCTGTAAATTATAAATTATAATAATACTTATCTTGATGGTCAACTTATTTCTTGATTTTTGCTCTTTGAAGTTAATGAGCTGTTGGTTGGAGAAAACAAAGAAATGTTAAATAAATGATCAAATAAGTGAGAATAAGTCTTTAAGAGGTGATTACCTGTGCAAGCTTGGTTGTATCAATAAGTAAAATAAAGCTTTGCTGCCACCCAGTGTCATATCATATGAATAACATTCAGATTTAGAGTCACTATTGCAACTTCACCTTTACCAGTCAAATCATCACACTACAAATTACTGAAACTAAAGAAGCCATGTTTTAAGACACATCTTACAGTTTTTCTGAATTGCTAAAACACTAAACCCCATTCTCTGAACCAAATTCTCAATAGCGTAAATCAATTTGTCGAATAAATCACTCTTTCTGCAAAACCTTAAACAAGTTCAGGCAGTTAGACTATGTAAATCTCATGCACTCTTTTTTGCAAAACTCTAAACACATTCTCACTCATTAAAACACACATACACACTGTGATACATTTGTGTCGCAAAACAATAAACACAAGAGGCAAAAGTTGAGCACAACTACAACTCAGTTCTCATCGTTTACACACAACGACTCAAAATTGTTCACACTTATTTCTAATGATGTGATCAAATGAACTGTATGAAATATGAGCCAGTTCAGTTCGGTGAACTGAATGATGATACTAACAATAGATGGAAACCATCTGAGAGGGAGAAGAGGAAGAGTATGTGTAAGAGGAGGAAGAGGACGAGAAAGAGTGTGGACAGTGTTGTCAAGGCTGATTGTTCAGTTGCACAAGTTAAAGTATTTGAGTGTACTGTAACATGCTTTTCATTTAAAGTTGTATTTGACCTTTTTGGCTTTTGCAGGACTGCAGTATTTTTTACAGTATGCAAGTGCTGAATATACAGACATTTAATAGGCCTACTATTCAATATTCAGCACAATAAAATACTTGCAGTGCATACAGTATATTCACCTTATTCAGTAGCAATGCTTTTTTTGTAATTGAAAAAGATGTTTACTGTATACATTTAAAAAAATCTGTAATGTTCTGGATTCTGTGTTCTCAATTTTTGATGTAGTGTTTAATGAATGATCTGTAGGCTTTAAATTCGTCAAAATCCACTCACTGCTCAAATAAATAAAAAAGAGTAAATAAGTCACTGATTATAAGGAAACTTTGTGAGATCGCGAGGAACTGAGACGAGTGACAGTGATTTTACAATTTTTCTGAATTGCTAACACATTTCTAAAAACCATCACCCACTATTTCAAAACCTTAAACACAAAACCAAATCTTCAAACTATGTACATTCAGAGAACATCTGGCTTCTCTTGTCAATATCAAACAATTGCCTCAAAACCATTTTATCTCTGCTCAAAATCAAATAGCCTAATGCTTTCAGATCATACACAGACAGTCACAATATAAACACTACAGATCAAAGCATGCAGTTACAGAAAAAAAGTCAATTGTAATAAAGAAAATGTATTTTGACATTACGTTTAAAAAAAAAGTAGTAATCGCAATTTACAGTTGTAGGCTAAGGTGAATAAATTGTACTCTATGCACTGAAATTATAGTATTGTATTGAATATTACTGAATGTCTGTATATTTAGCATTTGAATACTGTGAAAATACAGTAGCCTAGTCCAACTGCAACAGTCAAAAAGGTTTATAAAAATAATTACAAAAAAGCTACACCTAAATGAAAAGCATGTTACAGTACACTCGAGTTGTGCAGAATGTGACTCAGCATCACTTCTTCATGTTGGGTCTGGCCTGAGGATTTGGTCCAAATCACAGGCAAAGTTTTAGCCACTCAGAAAAACTGTCTTTGTTTTGAGAACTGAATGAATTGTTTGGTAAACTGCGCCAACTGAATCAGTTTTTCCCCCGGTTTCACAGACGAGGCGTAAGTCTAGTCTCAGACTAAACTGCATGTTTGAGCTGTTTTAACTTAAAGCAACTTACACCGATAAATCTTAAAATATGTCAGTGTCATTGTTTTGTCTCACAATGCACAGCAGTAAAGTTTTTTTTTCTAAGGCACGTTTATAAAAGCTCCTTAAATTGTAGGCTACTAATCTAAACCCTGTTTGTGAAACCTGACCATAATGTGTTAGCAATCAAGAAAAACTATAATACCACAAACTTAAAACCAGCAAAATATCTACATCTTATTTACAGTTTTTCTCAGTCGATTTGACACTGCACGTAACATGAGTGCAAGGAGCGTGCGACGAATGAGTGTCAAACGAAACAGACTTTAATTAGAAATCCACAGGGAAACGTATGAGATAATCAGAGAATACTTAAACAGCTTACACAGACGTTAACCGTAGACGAGATCGGACAAGAAGCTGAATGAAACTGAGTAGCCTACACTAGAACAACTGGGTCAAACAAGAAGACAGAACCAAAACAAAAAAAACATGGCCAAAACAGAACATAATTCAGACAGACACAGGTACTGCTCTCAAAACAGTTAACAGTGATCTGAACACTTGTGTAATTGTTCTAAACAGATTGTACATTTTCATTCATTTAATTCGAAATACAAATCATATGCAAATTTTTCTCAAATCAAAATTCTCAAATGTGTTAACAACAGTTCACACATCCAACCAAAATTGTAATATATTATAGAAGTGACAAACATTATGTACCATTTTTCCAAACACAACCCACAAAACTGGATAATATGAATTTATCATTTTCTCAATTGCACATGGAATTATTTAATTTGGCCCCAAACTGGAATCTGCTGGGTTAACAATATAAACATCACAGGAAATGCAATTTTCCTAATTATGTACACAGCTATCACAATTGCATTAACGATAAAAAATTAAAAAACGTTGCGGTTACAAATGTAACCCTTGTTCCTTGAAGGAGGGAACAGAGACCGACTGAAAGGGAACTATTTTCAAAAGTAACAAACAAATACAAATGAAAAAAAACAAAGAATAAGAATAAAAATAAGCATGAGAGGGCGGAAAGAAAGAGGTGCAAGAGTGGAAGGTGGTGCAGAGTGTTGAGGAACGAGTGTAATGAGAGGGAGGAGAGGAGGATAGATTAAGAAAAGGAGAGGGCATATGAAGAGTATGGGGAAAGGGAGAGGGAGAATGGGGTAAAATCTAGCCATTGGTGTAGTGGAAAGAATAAGAGTCTATGTTCATGGTAATATCTCTCAGGTACTTGAGAAGCTCACTAACTCCATGGATAACATTAAAGCTTGGTTGAAACACTCCTGCCTGCAGCTGAATACATCAAAAACAGTAGCAATGTTCTTTACCAAGTCCCACAAAAACTTTAGTGTTGAGCCAGATATTTTTGTTTCAGGGGAAAGGCTGCATATCGTGTCTGAATACAAATATCTGGGGGGTTTTAATTGATTCAAAATTGTAATTTACATCACATGTAAAAAGGGTCTGTCATCGAGTCAAATTTAACCTCAGCAACTTTAGACACATTCGCCATCAAATGTCCACACAGGCAGCAAAAATGTACATGCACTCTATGATCTCACATATTGTCACGGAGTCACCAGATCAGCACGCTCCGCCCACTCGTTCACTTTACCGGAGTCGGAGCGGTCCTCTCTCAGAGGCAGGGTGATCCTAAGAAGCTTTCTCCAGCGGAGCAGAACTACGACACTGGGAATCAAGAGTTGCTTGCCATCAAGCTAGCTCTAGAAGAGTGGAAACACTGGCTGGAGGGAGCACATCACAAATTCGAGATCATCACAGACCATCGTAACCTCGAGAAGCTAAGAGACTGAACCCACGTCAAGCCCATGATCGACAATCGTATCAGATGGGCCATCGATGAACAAATTGCCCAAGCCACTCGCTCCAACCCTGCTCCGCCGGGAGGTCCAGCAGGGCTCCTCTACGTTCCACCACCTTTCGTCTGCCCCTTCTAGACTTGGCTCATACATCTCCGGGTTCTGGACAACCAGGTAGCCAACGTACTCTCTCGCTACTACGTCAACGCTACTGGTGGCCCACCATGACTCAGAAAATCTCCCGGTACATCAAGGGATGCTCAGTCTGTGCCGTTACCAATACTCCCCGGAAACTCCCTAAAGGAAAGGTGGTTCCTATTCCCATTCCACATCGTCCATGGTCACACCTGGGCATCAACTTTATGAAGGACCTACCATCTTCAAACAACCACACCTGTGTATTTGTCATTATGGATTGCTTCTCAAAGGCCTGTAAGTGGATTCCCCTCAAGGGATTGCCAACTGCCTTTGAAGCATTGTTCCAGAACGTTTTCCATCATTTCGGGATCCCCGAAGACACAGTATCGGACTGAGGTCCTCAATTCATCTCTCGAGTCTGGCAAGCATTCTTCAAAGTCCTCTGAGTATGCCTAAAGCCTCTCCTCCAGTTACCATCCTCAAACTAACGGCCAGACTGAGCGGAAGATCCAGGAAATTGGGAGATACCTGAGGTCCTACTGCCACCAGAACCAGGACAGCTGGAGACAATTCCTCCCGTGGGCTGAATACACCCAGAACTCCCTTTGACAATCCACCACAGGGCTCACTCCTCTCCAATGCTTACCCCTAGCAACCAATTAGGCCAAAAGGCATGGCTCTCGATGCGGGACATCTGTCTCCGCCTGCCTTGCCGTGAGCTGAGTCCCCGGTACATCGGTCCATTCACTGTGCAGAGGCAGCTCAATGCGGTCACCTACAGGCTAAATCTTACACCTCACTACAGAATCTCACCATCTTTCCATGTGTCACTCCTAAAACCTCACTCTGAACCCGTGTTTTCTCCTCCCACAGAATCTGGTGACGATGAAGTACCTCCTCCCAACATCTCAGAAGAGGAACCTATCTAACATGTCGGAGTTATACTAGACTCGCATCAACGGGGTCCCAGGCTGGAGTAACTCATCGCTGGGAGAGTTACGGTCCCGAGGAGCGCTCCTGGGTAATTCGTCATATCCTCGATTCTACTCTCCTTACACCATACCATACGAAACATCCAGATCGACCGGCTCCCAGGGGTCGAGGTAGACCCTCCGTTCACTCTCCCCGGAATTCTGATTCACCGCACCTGCACTTCATCATCAACACACACTATAAAGAGGCACTTCTCCTTCACTTCCTTGTCTGGTCTCATCCTTACAAGAACGTATAGACTCTACTCGAATACTTACCGATTCCTGATTACCTCGAAGATTCCTTACCTGAACTTCGTCTCCGATCATCTGCTTCCCGTCATCCGTCTTCTGTCATCTGTCTCCTGGCATCAGCCCGCCGAATCCTCTTCCAGGATTTACTGTGTACCCATTTGGTCACAAGCTTATGTTACATCTCACAAACCTCTGCAATCACTTTACAAACAAACTGTTAAAATTCTGGACAAGAAACCAAGTATTTATCATCATTGTCCAATATTACAAAAACATAGATTACTCAGCTGGGAAAACATGGTCAAATATTCAAATCTATGTCATCTCTATAAAATTATTCATGGTTTATCATCCCCTCCTCTCCACCAGTTTGTAAACAGCTGAACACAACATAACTAGAGGTGCAACGAGGGGAGATTGTATCATTCCCTTTAGGAAAAGTGTATTTAGTCACACTGCTTTTTGTGTTGAGCTGCTACTGAGTGGAACCTCACCCCCATAACCACATTGTACATTTAAGATCCAGTTAAAGAAATGGCTCATTGATTATCAGAGCTGTCAACATGAACTTACTTCTAGACCTGCTCTCGCTGCCCACTGCTGGCTTCTTGTCTTGTATTTTGTGTATGTCTTTTTTTTTTTGTCTGATGTTTGTTTGCTTTGTTTCGATTGTCCCATTTTGACATGATAGTATTTCTTACTAAATGTGTTGTAATTTTTATATTTAATTTTACTTTCTTTTAGGGTGACTTTTACCATCTGTCTAGGGACTGCAGATGAAAAGCCTTCTGGCTAACTCTGGCATATTGACAGATGTTTATTAATATGCACTGTCCCTGTAATAAGAGGAGAAATTGTAAGACATGAACAGAAAGGAAGGGGACAACCGGATAAAAGAGTAAAGACATGTAGAAGATACAGACTTTCAAATGTAATGGGAATCATTCTATTTGGCCATGTAATAAATCATGGCTTCTTTTTGGGAGAAGCTGAAACAGTGTTACTATGGCATGCATTCACGTCTATATTTAGAGTATTGTTCTATATTATGATTGTGGTAGTGTAAATGTCCAAACATTTTTCAAGTTCAACAACACTGAGGTGGATGATCAAGTTTGTTTTCATTGGAATAAGAGTCATTGTTAAACAATACCACCAACCTGAGATGTTGAGGCAGAACAACCACAGATTTAACCTTCACAATGATTTTTTTTACCACCATAATGCATGATGAGAATATATTTTGTGATGTAGGCCTAAATTAAATTCTCTGGCCATATGTAAATTTGAGGCGTGATCAGTAAAGTTCAGTGATTGCAGTGCTAAAACAGTAAACATTTGCTGCATGTTTGTGTAGCTATGTAATTTTTTGAGGCAGGGGAAAAACTTATTCCAAAACCCCTCATAGAAGAACTTAACGATAAACTATTTTCATTAGTGTATTAGTGTGTCGATAGCTGAATGAATATGGTACAAAATCAATAGAGAACACACCTGTATTTTTGATGATTGCATTTAATTTTAATAAATGCATTCCTAGACTAAACTGCAGTGCTTCGTTATGCAGAGAATATTAAACTGTTTCGTCAGTGTAAGAGTGTTTAGTGTGCTGTATTGAAAGCAACTACATTCATTTGAAGAAATGTGAAAAACTGTAAAACCCTGACCAACCAACAAAATGTCATAACTTAAAGGCTACAACCGAAATCGCATACTCTCTTGAGTAGGCACTTATGAATATGTAATTACTTCACAACCACTAAAAAAGTATGTTCTTTATAGTATGAATGTGTGTAATATGAATGTAATCTGGTCGTACTACATCCACCATGTTGTCCTTATCATTTGACCAGTATTGTCAGTTTTGTCGCTTCACTGTCATTCATAAATCCTCTCCTGTGGCCTCATTAGATATAAAGTGTCCATATGCACACTTCAGTATCTCGCTTGAAAAAGTAGGTCATCCAGGTATTGATTTATGAGTACTGTGAACTCGGACATAGGTACTTCTTTTGTCAGGTGCGTTCAAGTCCTCCTAGGAAGTTCGTATTTATGAGGTGGGAAGGTGTGTTTACGACGGCAGAGCGTTCAAGTCATTTTCATCGGAGTAAGATGGCGGCGTACTTTCTAATTAATTAATTAATTACACAAAAATGCAGCAAGGTTCTTAAACTCTACTTTAGAAAATGAAGAACAAGGAATATGCATCAGGTGCTTTTTTATGTTTTTAATTCATTTATAACGCCACTGTATAGTTTCTTGTTACAAGTTATTGTTATATTATAATGCTATAATTAGTGATGCACCGATGTGAAAATTGTGGCCGATACCGATAACCGATATTAATATTGCTGTTTATGGCAATATTAGATACCGATACCGATATTTACCGATGTCGATATCTCTGTATAGAAAACAAATTTTTAAGATAATCAAATAAAGCGCTATTTTCCAAAACACTTTTTTTTAACTTTTGTAATTTATTTTCAGAAATGACTGATATTAGGCACCTTTACCTGTGTGCAAAATATGTCATCAGATTTTCAGAAGAAAAAATAAATATTTATATAAAAATACATTTTTATAAAGGATACAAGTGTGTCCTGAATTCACACTATGAATAAGCCAACCCTGAGTATTCTCAATAAACATCTAACTCACTTGAGACCAAGTCACTATTCTGTGAACATTGTACAACAGTTCAAAACTTTAAAGTACAGTACTGTCCTACTAAGGCAAAAGACCTTAACTTCTATTTTATAGCACAATGTTATGATAACACTTAAAATGTAATCAATATTAACCCTATTAGACTCACTATGATAAAAATGGCTTCACATGTATAAACAAGAAGTTGAAGTAGTAAGCATAGTTGGAATGTCCTGTATGAACAAAATGACGGAGTATGTTTCCACTGTTCGATCTCGCCCGCGCCTCTCTCTCTCTCTCTCACGCGCGAGCCACACACACACACACACACACACACACACACAACCACAACATATTCCAGCATTGCAATCTTGACGTCGCAGACAGTTCATAATAGTCACAGAGCTTCAGAGCTAAGGCAGGGCTACAGGTTAGGTGTCCCTAAAGAACTGTAACGTTATCTAACAGTTAGTAGTTCCGCATTGTAATGGATTTGCTTTCTCGTCGGTTGTTTGACATGGATTTTAACCAGGGTTCAACAAAAGGTAGGCTTTAAATTACTACATTCCTGCTGCTGGTGTATAATGGGTGTCGTTGCGGCTCCAACTGACCAACTCGCGTAGTTTTCAGTCAGTGGACTGTCATTGACAGGCGAGAGCTAGCATTTTATTTCAGTTGTAGCCTACATGTAGCCTTACGGGCTGTGAATTAAGATATCCTACAAGCCTGCTCTAATGCAGCGCTTGTTACTAGATAAGTTGTTGATTATGGCTCGAAACGTGTTTGTGTCTAGTTTGTGAAGTAGCATCGCTAGCTAAAGGCTACCGCTAGCTATTACTGGATTTTAAAGATTATCTTTTTTATGCACCCGTGTCGTGTGTCATTCTTACCTTGATCATTTTCACCATCATTTTCCCCCGAGAGTATGCCATTATTCAGTAATCTAACAAAAGCAATCACTGTGAAACATGTAACTTACATGTGTGTCTGAGGTGATTTAATTGCTACATCATAACCCCGTAACTCCAGCGCGGCAATACTTTGATGGTCGGTCAGAACAAGGCAGAGTGCCGTAACTTGCCGCCTCCAGCACCTGCTTCAGCACATTATGTGAGTGTAATGTATGCGCGCGTGCAAAAACAAACATCCCCGCCGGCCCCACATAAGCCTACACACACGTCAAATACACAGGAATGATTATCGGCCTGTTCACATCGGCCCTATTTTGACATCGGAACGATACCGATGTGTAAAAAATTGACCATATCGGCCGATATTATATCGGCGGCCGATATATCGTACATCACTAGCTATAATATATTGTGTAGGCAATTCGCTTACTTTGCTGTAAATAGAAAAGCCTGACAATAGTATTGTGGTATTCCGCCATGTTGTTCACTGACATGCCCCCAACTCGTAAAGATCGGGGCTAAAAGAAAATCCAGAGCTTCCCACTCATATTTATAACATTGTGGTGGCGTTCATGTGTGTTCAACTCGTAAAACGATTTTTCGACCTGACTTGAATGCATACGCACTATCGGCACATCCGGGAACTTAACTGTCAATTTCGTCCCCGCCACTTTTTAGGGGAAAACAAACTAGACTTCCCATAGACTTCAAAACAAAATAACGGCACAAACCAACGTCCACACAGCCGGCAGGCGTGAATAACTTTAGAAATCACTGGTGTGATTTTAGTAATCACTAATCTTAGTGATTTCTTAAGTACGGACGTTGTTTTGGTGTAACAACCCCACCCAGTGATATATCACCCAGTGATATATTATAATGTATATTATAAGACATAATACATATATTTAAAGATGTTTACTTTAAAGGAGCATTGCGTAGGTTCTGAAATTTCTAACCGTTACTGACACCATTGGCCGTTAGAGAAACTGCAGCCAGTCTCATGCTCGTTCTCGGTGCGCACGCTCGTATGAGCACGACCACAGCAACCAGAAAGTTAACTAACAATTGTAACTATGTCTTACCTTTGCAGTAAAAAGCCAGCTCGGGGTCTGTTTTTATACCCAGCGCTGACCGGTGCTCCCTCCAAGAATCAAATGCCGCTCCGATGTTGACTCTTGTCTTGTCTTTGCCCGACGCCGGTAGATGCCCTAGATAAGGCTTTTTTTTTTTAAACTTACGA
This sequence comes from Gila orcuttii, assembly GCA_026230005.1. Taxonomy (NCBI): domain Eukaryota; kingdom Metazoa; phylum Chordata; class Actinopteri; order Cypriniformes; family Leuciscidae; genus Gila; species Gila orcuttii. Next base: position 38,756,021 of record JAPDVR010000019.1, on the reverse strand, counting down.
GGAGTTTCCGTGGGTGTCTGGATTGTGCTGGAGGCTGGTCGCTTCTTTCCGTCCGCAGAGTCCATTTGAGACACTAACGTTACTGCTAGCGATTGCCGGATGTAAGCCCAAGTAGACGAGAACGCGCATGACGTCACATTTTGTGAATTTTCGCGCCAATTCGAACCCGAATCCTCCCCACACAATGGGGATGAGCGATGAGCCAATCACAGTGCGCATAGCTAACCCATACACTCGGACATTCTCTGCTTCTTCGTCCATTGAAATGCATTGCAGTTAGTCAGTTTTCATTCGTTTTTATATGTCTTTTCTTGTCATTTTAAGTTTAAAATGGTCAAACGGTGTGCATGGGGTACATGCAACTCCGACACTAGGTATCCCGAGAGGCTGGGCGACGGCGTGTATTTTTTACCCTTTCCCGGCCAAGCCACATCTCAACCGAGATTTAGTGTCTGGATTAAGTTATGCGGTAGACCAAAACACCAACTAAACGTGGATAAATTAAACAAGGATGTCTACATCTGTTCTAAGATAAGTCAACAACGTATTTGAACATTATCTTTAACATCTCTAACGTAACGTTAGCCTAACATTAGAAAACGTTAACGTTAGCTTCTAGCTGCGTTGTACATCATGTCACTTAGCTTCATTAACGTATCTGTAAATAACCGAGATAACAAATGTTAGCAATGTTGTGCTGAATGATTCATGTAAATACTGTAGCACCAAACTAACGGAGAAGTACTCTTGGTAAAGATGGTAAAAAGGCTTGTCCTGGTAACGGATGCAACTTAGACCTGTACATTTAATTTGATCATGAACCATTAATTACTAGGGATGTCCCGATAACACTTTTTCACTTCCGATACCGATACCGATGCCGCAGCTTTGGCTATTTGCGATACCGATATTAATCCGATATTTTTTTTTTATTCTATTTTATTCTTGAACTAATACTAGGCCTAATAAAATATATGGAAGCACTTTGCTCAATTAGCAACCTAAAAACATCTCACTCAAATGCAGAACAAATACTTCTCCAGTATATAGTCCACAACAGCAGTTGATTATGAAAGACTGCCACCCTTTATTCAAACACTACAAAAAAAATAAAAAAAATACAGGCAGGCAGGCTACTTCAATAGGCTACTTAAAGCTACCAACAGGTTTAAAGTTAATCATTAACAAGCTTTAAAATTACCCATTGATCCGTGTACTTTTGCGTCCATTCCTTTTTCCTTTTTAACCCGTAAAACGAAAAATTAACGGTTGTTGTATTTTTAAAACGCAAAGTTGAACACCAACATTTTAATTTGAACTGTAGGCTATGCACACCAAAAGCTGCGAAAAAAAAAAATATTGACGTAAGTTATATATAAATAAGTTATTTTCTGTATGACCAGAAATGATAGAGTATTTTAAGTTGTTTCCACTGTTGAAAGAAAAACGGAAGTGTTCGCGCCCGCACTCCTTGCCATGCAGTGCGCGCTCCACACTCTGCACAAACCCTTGCTTGGATATGCGTCAAAATCCTGTGTAGCATACAGTTTACAGCATACGGTTTATAAACTGAGGAGACAGATTGCAAAACCGTGTTTATAGTACACCGAAGGTAGTGGGATGGAGTGTCTGTTGTGAGTTTAAAGGGCACGTCAGCCAGAGATGTGTGTGTGTGCGTGCGTGAGTGAGTGAGACAGACTACTGCCTGCTGAACAGAGGGTCGCCGAAAGAAGGATCTGAAGTGCCGGTGTTTCGGCTACAAAAACCCGCCGAACTGATCCGAAACCAGCCCAATTTTTATCCACCCGCCCAAACCCATTTTTTGCCTGCAAAATAGATTGCAAAACCGCCCAATATGCGCCGCTTAATTGGATGTCGCAGCAAGGGAAATGCTATATTCAAGCATTGTTGGATAGGTATCGGATCATATTTTTTCTCCCCTCCGATCTCCGATCTAGCGTTCTGGGCCAGTATCGGCACGATACCGATGCTGTGGATCGGATCGGGACATCCCTATTAATTACATATTAAAGCACAATATTTTAGACAACTTTCTACCAAAATATATATCTATATAATCTTTCTGTCTCCAAAAATCATCAATTGCCTCCTGTGAAATGTCCTACTGTGACAGCTGCCATAGCGCCTGTGACCGAATGTTGACTGTTTGTCCGAGTGAGTGGAGGGGGCGTGGCTTAGCCACAGGTCAATTGAGCCTACAGGCTGATAGAGGCAACCGTGGTGGACATTAAGGTGTCATTCTTTCTATTACATTATGGTTGGCTCATAAATGTACAAATGAAAACTCTATCTTAAAGATTTTTTTAAGTAAAAAGCTACACATAGCCCCTTTAAAAACGAAGTAAAAAACATGTCAAGTAATTATATGTCCACACTGCCTGCCATAGAGCGTGAAAGATGCATCAACAAACTTAATTTGGTCAATTTAAAAACATGTCCCTTCATTCTCCCAGCGTCAAATTGGTGTAACAACCCCACCCAGTGATATATTATAATGTATATTATAAGACACAATACATATATTTAAAGATGTTTACTTTAAAAACGAAGTAAAATCATTCACTGGCTTACCATGGTTACTCGATGAGGTAAGACGACGAGTAAATGTCCGGGTAAGACACCTCTGGCCACTGGGTGGGGTTGTTACACCAATTTGACGCTGGGAGAATGAAGGGACATGTTTTTAAATTGACCAAATTAAGTTGTTGATGCATTTTCACGCTTAATGGCAGGCAGGGTGGACATATAATTATTTGACATGTTTAATCTTAGCGATTCCTTAAGTTATTCACGCCTGTCGGCTGTGTACAGACGCTGTTTTGTGACGCTATTTTGAATCGAAGTCTATGGGAAGTCTTTTTATTTTCCCCTAAAAGTGGGCGTGAACCTGTTCAGAGACATTCTATGACGTTACGCCGGTTGAGGCCTTCTGTAGCCCCGCCCCCTTTCAGCACTGCACTCGTTGTGTTGTCTTCCGGTTTGTATTTCCACAGCATTACGGATTTATGAATGAACCGCTTATTTTAAAATCTTGCCATTCTACTGACAATTCTCATGATAACTTTCGTTAACTTTACAATACGTAAATCCACTTCACCAGCTAATTACTCTTCGACAGTGATGACAGATTGTAAAGATGGCTGCGCTTGTTTCTCTGACGCATAAGGTCAATAAAACAGCAAAGTCTGATGACCTTAGTGGCCTACATATAGCCTGGTTAAAACCAGACCATTCTCAGTTGTAACTGAGTTATGGTCTGGCAAAGCGTCATAGACAAATCATTTCCAGAGGGGCGTCACCAGCGGACGTCGCGGATAGACCTAAAACCAATCAGAGCGATGAAGGAGATGACGTATGCAGAGCGGCGGAGAAACATCTCCGAGTGTTGTTCTTTGCTCGGTTTTTAACAAAAAGGAAACGTTCAAATCGCTTAAAACAGACGCGATAGCTGATTCGAACGAGTGATGTTCGACGGCGGCATCCATCTTTGTAATGTAGGCTACAAAATCTGCTTCAAAATCCCAGCGCTGTCGTCATCGTGTAAAGCCCGCCCCAACGTTTCTGATTGGTGCCGCGATTTCGACGGATTGGAAATGGGTTTGAATGAGCTCTTTGCCAGGCAGACTAACTTTCAGAGCAAATCTAAATTTGCCGGAAGTTGTCTGGGTTTTCCCAGGCTAGCCTACATACAATACATACAATACACCTAACAGACTCTAACCCCATTCATGACTTTCAGGGGAAAGTCTCCCCGTTCATGATTCACAATTTCTAAATTTGTTCCTTCCTTTTTAATAAAAGATAAGGGGCTTATAATGTCTACCCTTTGCCCTGCTTTAATGTCTCATATTTTGGGGTTAAAAAGAGTATGAAACACAGCAGTGGATTGGTGTGTAGGGAAGTGAAACAGCCTCTAGATGGCGCCTGAGATCTCCTGATCTTTCGTGCCAAACTCAAATATCTGTAATATGCACCTTATATTGTATGTGAGATCATGAGAGTTTGTTATTTTGTTATCTAACTCCCACAATCACCTTCATATAAATGAAGAACAGCTAATACTTCCATGCTTTTGTTTTAAAGCATACTGAACTTGGCTGGATGTTACAAAATGGTTTCACATAGTCCCAGTTCAGCATTGAAGTGATGTAAGCATTGGGCCTGGAGATTTTGTCCTTCTGAAGGGTCCCAACATTTGATCAGAGGTGCAAGAACTCGCAACAGCACAATACTGTAGTTTTAAATCAGAATTGATGATTTGAAGTCTTGTGTATTTTCTGCAGAAGTAAAAAAAACCTTGTGGAAGTTTCCGTCGACAGACAAACTGAGTTCTGATTAGATTAAAGATTAGGAAAAATAACTGGGACAGGAAGAGACCACCGCAAACTTCTGTGTGTCGTATTAAGGCTCTGAGGCAATCTGTGCTTATAGTGTGGTCAAGTGAATTGAGAAAACCTGAACATAGTTTTACAATACCGTATTATAACAAAATGATTCATGGCATATTTATGAGAATTGCTGCCTTACAGTGTCATGCAGGAATACAGTAAATAACATATTCTGAGTTTTCGTTTCAGAATTAATGACAAATAATGTCCAAGATGATGAAGATTTATGAAAAATAAAGATTAAAACTTGATATATTTTTTTTATATTTAGAAAACAAATATCTAAGATATAATGTCAAGAGGTGGAATCATAAAGTCAAAAATAATACCTTGAATACAGTAACATCCTAATCGACATTTTCAAAGACATTTTCTTTTTATGATTTGTTTTCCTTACAATGTTATAGGAATACATAAAGGAAAACATGATATTTGTTCAAATAATTGGCTTTTGAAAATAAACCGTGTCATAAACAAATCAAAATAAAATGTTTTTAAACAACTTACTGTCTTTGAGAGATAGTCTTGAATTTCTGATTTTTAATTCTTAATTAGGTAACACTTTACAATAAGGTTTCATTAGTTAACTACATGAACTGAGAATGAACAATACTTCTACACAGCATTTATTAATCTTAGTTAATATTAATTATAACATTTACTAATACATTATTAAAATCAAAGGTTGTATTTGTTAACATTAGTTAATGCACTGTGAAGTAACATGAACAAACAATGAACAGCTGTATTTTTATTAACTAATATTAACAAAGATTAATAAATAATGTAAAAAATGTATTGCTCATTGTTAGTTTGTGTTAGTTAATACATTAAACAATGTTAACTAATGAACCTTATTGTAAAGTATTACCCTTAGTTTAGACACTTTAAGCACCACGATAAATACTGTACGTGAATTTCAATTCTGAAAATGAAAAATTGTTGTACATTTAATCTATTTTTGGACACTAATAGATCTGGGTGAAGCTGAATTGACTCGTGGGAATGAAGGTGTGCTCTTCTTCTCTGGCTCTCTTCCTACTGGGAAACTTTCCAGTGACGTGATGATGATGACGCTTCAACGAGGGAAAGCTTGAAGGGCACAGATGGAAAATTATGAATTTCAAAAAAAAAAAAATCCCATGACATTTACATCATTAAAAACTAGTATGAAACCCACCTCTGTGAAAGGTGAAGTCAGACTAACATTATATCATTAAACACATTGTTACACTTTGTTTCGAAGGTTTCAACTATCGACTAACTCTCATTAGAGTATTATTGTTAGGGTTAGTAGAATAAGTTGACATGTAGTTGTAAAGTTACTTATAGTCAGTAGAATGTCTGTTAGGGAGCATCACAATAAAGTGTTAGCAAAAAGATATTAATAAATCAAAATATAGATTAGTTATTTAGTCATTCATGTTTAAAAGGCCCATGTTGTTATGGTATTTTCTACAGTCATTTCTCTTTAAATCAAAAGAAACATTATCTTTTCAATGCTTTTCCCATACATGCATCATATATGGTGTCCATGCAAATGAATGGTGGTAAACTAACGCAATAACCGTTATTCTTCAGTTTCCTTTGGAGGGATTTCTGTATATTTCTCATTGGGTCACAGCATGTGCAATTTACACATTTAGTTCCCTTTAAAGTCGGCATGAACCAGAATCCACGACTGAAGCATATATCTGAGTGAAACAGCTTCTCGAAGGAGGAAAACCATCAGGAATTGATTGGATCGTGTCGTTTGCTGTTTGCTGCAATTGTTTCATGTGAGTGAGAGGTTGTTTAAAAATAATCATTTACACGGGATACATCATTTATAATAAATACTGCAATATTCTATGAAATAATAAGACATGTTGATTCAGATTTCATGGTAACTTTAAAAGAACTAAAGCCGGGGTTTGAGGCACTGCAGGGTGTCGGGTCTTTAAAAAATGTATTGCTACTTAGTTTAATATGTTCTATTATGTTCTTTTATTTATGGCTGAAATCTCTTATCTCATAGTTTATTTGTAAGAAATATAAATCTACAGTATCTCTGTCAAACAGTACAGTGGCACAGTGAATTCAGGGATTTAAAGTATTGAGTAAAGAATGTATACTCAATATAAAGTAAAGTAAAGAATGTCAAAGGATTTAAAGTATTGAGAAAGTAGGTCAGCACAAGTTTAGCATAATATAAAGATGTTTGTTCATGTTATTAATCAAATTCATCAATTATGTTATTAGTCAAATGTTATTAATCATGTCATTAATCAAATATCAATTCATGTTAGTCAGTGTTACCAAGACATTTTGAATGTATTGAATATAAAGAATGAATGACCCTGGCAAGAAATGAAATGTCAGTCACTCTTTATTACACTATTTTTGATGGGAACTTCTGATCAAGTTCTCTTGAATGACATGCCCTCTAAACTTTACACCCACATCATCATCATGCACTATATTAATCTTTATGATTCGCCTAGCAAATTCTGCCTCGTCATTCTGCAAAATGGGCGTCGTTTGTGTCTATCATAAAGTGTGAATTTTTGTTGTCGTTTTTTTAAATACAGATTATAAGAGTCTTTATTCATCCTATATACATTTTTACCGTGGTACAGGTACTCAAACTCTTTAAGAACAAGTTCAAGTTTGTTATAGGTACACCAAGATTTTAGAGTAAACTATTGAAATGTGAATATTTGTATAATAGCCAGCCGCATTAAATTATCTTTCTAAGAGCACCTTCCAGTTTCACAGTCTTGCGCTTTGTAATATTGAATTAAACTGTCAATCTTTCCAGCTAACAGAAATATGCTCTAAAAACGTTTCACTTACACGTTTCAATTAAGTTATGACAACATTACTTCTGAATGTTCTATGAATTTGCAAAATGTACAGTTTTTTTTTTTTCTTGGTTATGCAAAAGTTAAGGGAAAATTCCAGTTTATCATTCTTCAAACATCATTGGAATGTTACTTTAGAATGTTCCCTGAACATTCTGAAACAAGTAGTAACATTTAAAAAGGAACGTACTAAAACATTTAAGAAAGAATGGTAACACTTTACAATAAGGTTCATTAGTTAACATTAACTAATTATATTAGTTAACTAACATGAACTAACAATGAGCAATTCGTTTGTTACAGTATTTATTAATCTTTGTTAATTTTTGTTAATAAAAATACAGTTGTTCATTGTTTGTTCATGTTAGTTGACAGTGCATTAACTAATGCTAACAAATACAACCTTTGATTTTAATAACGTTTAGTAAATGTTGAAATTAATATGAACTAAAATGAATAAATGCTGAAGAAGTATTGTTCAATCTTAGTTCACGTTAACTAAGGTAGTTAACTAGTGAATAACATTTTTGTGCTAACGTTTTGAGAACATTATTAAAGACCAGAACTTTGAACAAAAATTCTAGTAACGTTACTAAAAGAACGTTGATCATAACTTTGAGAGAACATTATTTCTGAAAATCTTCCCTATTATCTGGGTTGTTCCTGTTACCTTTCTGAAGTCATGACATAATGTGGATGGCACAATGCCATAAATGAACACAAACATTATACTTGTTTGGGTAACACTTTATTTTGCGGTGTCCTTGTTACATATGTTACATGTACTTACTATAGTATTAACAGTAAATTATGCATAATTACCTGCTACTAACCCTCAACCAAATTCTAATCCTACCCAAACCCTATAGAAAGTAGGCTACACATAGTTGCTTAATATTACTTAAATATATAATTACACTGTAACAATGACACCTTAAAATAGTGTAACCCTTGTTTGATTGAATTACTTTAAAAGTCACATTCAAATCAAAAAATTCACGCAGAATAAAGGTGATGATACACTGGGCAACTTTTTGAGCAATGTTGCTGGGCAATCTTGCTAAGCGATTATTGCTTGGGCACTTTCCCATTGAAAATGGGCAATACATTTCTATCTGGATAATTTAGATCGGTCATGGGCCCTGTGTCTCATCTGGTTGCCTGTTGACGGCAACATTGCCCAGCAACATTGCTCAAAAAGTTGCCCAGTGTATCATCACCTTAACACTTGTGTTACCCCATAAAGAGTCATATGACTAAAAATTCCTTTCTTGTAATGCACATTCATTCTTTACATTAAATGGAACTAGAACATTTTACTCGCTACATGCGAGTAAAATGCACAGGCTGGGACTTCCAGTGTTGTTATGTTTCCATATCTCACATACATAACTGCCAGCTATGGGTGTGGCGAATCAAACGTCGAGCTTTACGTCATCGACTCGCCCGTAACGTAAGCGTTCAGCGTCACTCGCGCACTAACTCCCCCTGGCGGACAACACGAAGAGAAAACGCTTATAATGGGTTGTGAAAGTGGAAAGTACCTTATGGAAATCCCCTACTGGCTTTTATGTACTGGTATCAATCGGGGTGTCTGAACTAGAACGTAGACTTTGCCGTGTTTTGGACGCGTCTCAAGCGAGCAGTGAAATCCAGTGGATCTCTTAAAGCGCCATGGACTATTAAAGTGGACTGAGTGAAGTAGCAGTAGAGCCAGAGCATCTTATGGGCTTTGTCGGTGGATACCGACATATTGAACAGGTAAGAGTTGTCCGATTCATCGCTGCCCGTTCCCTCGCCTCTCTAATGTCGCGTTTAGACTCTTTCCTAAAGCAAGCGAGCTTGATTTCTCCCATATTGTCTCAAGCTCAAACGCCAGACTGTCTTGTACGGACGGATACAGTCTTGAACACCACGGATTTTGACAGCCATTGTTTGCGAAGACGTCACTTATCAGCGATTAGGAACGTTTAACGGAGAAAACGTTCTATTGTTGCCATGGGGACATATAGCTTCCGTTCGAGTGTTACAGTGTTCCATTGTCTAACGGTTTCTGTCAAGGCAATTACGTAATTCGAGCGTCAGCAACTGATGATATAGCCTAATATATTCGCGTCGGTCTCTATTGTCCCCGTTGTGCTTTGTGTTTAATAAAACTGTGGATGTCGCTTTCCTCACGAATAATTCGCGAGAGGTATTTAAGGGAACTGTCTGAATAAGTTGTCCCTAAAGAACTCCGGCAGCCGAGACAAATAAATGGTGCCCTGGCAGTCAATGGCATTTCTGATAGTTTTGGAAAATTGATTGTGGGGGCCGACTTATAAATATCTTCGCCTTTCACTCATCTGACCTCAAGAGCCCTTTACCATGAGACTGGAATACACCATTAGCTTTCAGGGGCCATCATCAGTCTTTCAGTTCTTCACCTTTTAGGGTGGAGGGAAATGAGGGGAAATTCTTGTTTGCTGCACATGGTCGTGGGTTGAGCACTCCTGACAATGCTGTTGTTGTTTCATGTCTTCTTTCACAGTGATAGATTGGTTCCCCACTACAGATCACCATGTCTCAGGGCCAGAACTTCCTGCCCAAGTTCCTGTTCGTGAGTAACCTCCTGAAGGCCGTGAAAATCAGAGAGCGGGTTCCCAATGACGTGGTCAAGCCTTCGTCCAGCAGCGGCCTGATCCATCACCTGCGCAGCATGCATCGCTACACCCTGGAGATGATCCGCATGAGCCAGTTCCCGCAGGCCTTCCGCGAGGTCATCCAGGCGGCCATCTTGGACAGGGCCATGCAATGCTCTCTGGAACAGGAGAAGAGGTTGAACTGGTGCCGTGAGGTCAAGAAGCTGGTGCCGCTGAGAACCAACGGTAACTATGCTGTGATTTTATCAGCTTGAGCGCAAGTCACGTTTCCTTCCAATGAAACGGCGACATTAAAGTTACTTTGAAACCATTTGTATTGGTTTAGTTAATTATACATCAATGGTCTTATACTCTATCATTCACTTCTTCTTGGGAAATGCTCAGTGTTGGGTATGTTACTCTAAAAAGTAATTAATTACTAGCTACCAATGACAATCTTTAGTTACTGTACTACAAAGTAGTGCATTACTTATCACTAATTACTTTCTAAATCCCAAATCAACCTATCAACAATACAAGGATAGACATGAAACTGCTTAAATTCTTTCAAATAAATAGTATAAAATTGCACAAATTATTCTTGCACAAAGTATTCAAAGGGATAAGGTTACATTAAAAACATATATTTTAACATTAGATATTTAAATTTTGATGTTAAATCCACTTTTGTTTTCTATAAAATTGTAAAAAAAAAAATAAAGAGTAATTCCTTACTTTACTTTTTCAAGGGAAAAGTAATAAAATTACAGTAATTAATTAATTAGTAATACATTACACCCAAAACAGGAAATGCTTCATAATATGGATGTTTTAACTAGTAATAGGCTGATATATCGGCCAGACCAAATAATTAATCACTATTTATTTTCCTATTATTTTGTCTGATAATCATATCTTCTTGGTCAGTTAACAAAACTGGCTGACGCTTTTAATTTTACTGAGTCATTGTTACATATGTTACATGCAGTTATTGTAGTAATAACTATAAATTATGCATAATTACATGCAACTAACCCTAAACCAAACCCTAGTCCTATATATAGTAAGTACAAGTAGTTCATTAATATTACTCGGTATTTAAATGTATAATTACAGCGTAACAAAGACACCTTAAAATAAAGTGTAACCCAAAAGTGATACTTCTCTTATAGTGTAAAAACTATTAAATTTATCACAGTGATTTTATATGCATCTCAAGTGCTGTTGTTATCAGAATTATAACATCTAAAGATATCGCATCTGCCATTAAAAAAGCTATATCATTAGACCACTTAAAAAAAAGCCAGTGCTTCATGGCAGACGGGAAAATCCTGCACTGTCTGTCACACGGATGTTTTTCCCCTCAGTTTGCTCTGAGGGGCCGTGCCGTGATGCTGGGCTCCAGCGAGTGTGTGTGTGTGTGAGTGTGTGTGTGTGTGACTGGTGTTTGGGTCAGGTCGCTCTGCTCTTCTCTTCTCTTATGAGTAATGCTGCGAGGGAAACTTCTCTGTACTTGCCATTGTTGCTCCATTGTACAGTCACTATTTACAGTAACTGAAATTAGGTAAACAGAGACTACACACATCTCATTTACTCATTACATTCATTACCATTTATCTGAAATAGTCAATAACCTAGTGCTGTTTGTTTGTTAGTTTCATTATTTTATGCAGTTGTGATAGTAGATGTCATTCTGCCATGTCTGGTTCCTGATAGCTTCTCGTTTATGTATTCTGGTAAATTTCTTGCATTTAAAAAAAAAAAAAATTCTGTACAGCACATATTTTTCCTCATATCGAAACTGGAATTTTCTGTTTTAAATCACACGGGATTATGAAATCGCTAGACTGGAACATGTTGTTTAAACCGGATTGCACTGATAAGACCCGTAATAGAATATAGTCGAGAGAGGAACTGGAATAAATGTAATGCTCAAATGTAACACCGCTAATAACGTAATACACAATGCAGCCAAAATGGCCATTTTAGGTGTGCTAGGCTTATGTTTCCTTCAAAACGTGTATCTGCATTTGTCAGGTGACAGGTTAGGAATATTTAAAAAAAGCCCTTCCGCATGAGTAGAACAACTTCCTAGTTCCTGCATGAACGGTGGATTTTAGTCTGCTGTTGTATTTTACTGATTATAAAGTGTGTCTTTGGGATTTCAAGTTTAGTCAAATAGTTTGATCAATAGTCTGGTGCTATTAAAGCAGAGGATATGTCTAAAGTTTGAGGGTGTATTTTGTACATTTACATTTATGCATTTATCCAAAGCAACTTACATTGCAATATTATTATTATTATTATTATTATTATTATTATTAGTTTTTGCATTCCTTAGGAATTGAATCATGACCTTGGCACCATTGCTGTACTGTTTGAGCTACAGGAATAAATTGTATTGATTACCATTAGTGTATATGTATATATATATATATATATATATATATATATATATATATATAGTATTTATTTATTTACTATTAAACCCCATTGCAGTTATACAACATTAGTAACGAATGGACTAATTGATATTGATAATGAACGACTGCTGACAAGACAAAGATGTCTGAGGCAAAATTACAAAGCTTTAGTTTAAATAGTTTATGTGTACATTAGTTACTCTGCTTCTGATTGTGCATCTGATTGTATGACAGTAAAATCGGAGAATTGGACAATGTTATCATATTTACACAGTGCTTCAATCGTTTTCTTGAGGCCACACACTTCTCCTGCGACTATTATTGCTGAACGTGTTGAAAAGGATGTGGTTGTATAGCAGATGCTGTTTGTATCCAGGTTTTGTGTGTTCATTTTCTGTTCTTCATTGTGGGGTTGCTGTTTTGAATCTGTAACTTCCCAAGTTACAAGTTTCACATAATTTACAGTAAACTGTTTAAATACAGTCAAGCTGAAAAATATGGTAAGCTACACTGCAAACTATTAACAAAAGGTAGCTATGAAAGTATTTGAAGAGGGAATATCTTTATGTAACTCTAATGAATTAAACTTGAACAGAACACAATTTAACCAAAACGGTGATGAGCAGAAACATTACATTTAATAAGGAAAAAAGTTAATGGTTTGTTTGAGACCAAATGTGCAAGGACAAATTGGCAAATCTTCTATGATAGAAAGTCCAAGTTAATTGCTATGAATTTACACATGATTTGTCTTAAAGCATATTAAAAACACCACATAGACATATAAACAAAACAACATTAAAAGCTTGATTTTCACCGCAGGGGAACTTTAACAATTTGTTACTGGAAAAACTCATTATTTTGAAAAGTGCTTCTGGAAAATGTGGTTAAGTTAGTTGTTGCTATAAGTTAGCCATACTATTTTTAGATAGTTGGAGTTTGTTTTTTAATGTTGTAATGTTATCAATTGAGATCCATTTCTTTGTTAATGAGAGTATGATTTAGAGATGATGTAGAATTTGTCGTTTTCTGTACCTAGAGTTGAAAGTCTAGAGAAACTTACTCTTGTGTAACAAAAAAGAAAACACAGTACATTATGCACTGTACACATAGTTTCCATATAAACCATAGACCAGTTAAAACCTCCCTCTACTTACTGTAGGAACATTTGGTCTTTTGTGTTGATAGCAGGTACAGACAAAAACCATGGCGTTGGACAATAGCACAAGTTAAAGAACAGGAACTAGATCATATGTTCAGACTTCCCTTATCGGGCCCTAGAGATGGCATGGGCACGGCACAGGCATTCCTGTACAACATCGGCCCTCCTCTCTGGAAAGTCCAGATGCTTTATATCATGGCTCTGGTGTCAAGAGGAGTCAAGGGAAAGAAAAAGTTGAAGTGAAGTCCTTACGGCGCTTAATCAGAGAATCACATACTAGGGAAATTCCTCACAGTTGTTTCACACAAGCTCGCGCGCACATGCAAATGCGAACGAATGCATTTGAGCACACATGTTGCACAACATCAGAAAGAACACAGCCTAATCTAGGCCATGTACAAAGTTCTGCAGAGCATGCTTGTTTTTTTAGTGTTCAAGTTACTGAATGGTTAGGTTACAGTAAAGTTATTCATTTACAAAAGTAGCCTATGTAAAGAGTTTTGTCACTGCAGAAAGTTCCCTATAGGTTGCCCGACATGGTCAAACTGCTGTTGGGTTTTATGAAGAGTTGATTTAATCGCTTTTGCAGAGATATGGTCACATGTTCTGTTTTTTAAATGCACACAGTTTGGATGAAACCGATATCTTTAAACTGCTTCAAAAACTCTTGTGGAAATCCCCTGAATTGCTTTTATCTCATCCTTAATCTTGCGTCTTGACAAATCCAGCTGAACTAACCTTTAGGTGTAAAAGATATTGCTGTCAGTGTATGCAACAACAAAGCAAAGATTGTGTATGTATTTTTCAATTTTTTTTGTAGCTATGTAACGCATGCCAACCGGTTGCTAAGGCTCTCTATGTTATGACAGTCGTGATGATTGCGAAAGTCCAAACGGGAACTGCAAGTTCCATAGCCTTTTTGTGAATGCATGAATACCTCCTTTATGAACTTTTATGACCTGGGTTTTTTTTTTTTTTTTTTCAAAAGTAAAGCCTGTCTGCAAACGTGATTATGTATGTGGAAGGTGACGCTATCCTTCAGGACATCCAATGTACAGTCAAACCTAAATTTATTCTGACACCTTCAAAATTTCTCACATTATCACAGTTTATTCGCTATAGTTTAGAAAATGGTAATAAAATATGACAAGAACTCAGTTGATATTTCACTGGTTTTGTCCGTCCTTCTGTTAGACTGTCTCACACATGAATTATGTTGAATATCTGTCAGCTGTTAAATTTAACTACACAATTAGATAATACCAATTTAGCTCAACCAATTACCAAGCAATGCTTCATGTTGTTCAGTCTGTGGTGTAAAAAGGTGCATTAGCAATTAAAGAAAAAACACTTCAGCAAAACATGGTCAGCTCAAAGTGTCTGAATAATTTTGGTCCCATATTTTTATAAATTTTACTGGTAGTCACTGTATGAAGAACTTTTGGGTATAATATGTCACAGTTTACTGTATTTTGCTCTCCTCACTTACATAAATGAACTATAGTGTCCTGCACACACTAGTAAAAGAAGATCAAAATGTATATCTGTTGTCTGAATAATTTTTGGTTTGACTGTATAAAGGCAGACCTGCATGCTGCCATGTTTGCAGAAACTGAAAGCCGATTTGTGATTAATTCCTCTGGAGCCTCAGGATAATAATGTCCTGATGGCACCACAAGAACATGCAAACAATAGACGTCATTCCACCGTCTCGGTTAACTATAAACCCAATATAGTCCAACTATGAGGAACCCACTTCTAGCCAAAATGACCTTGAATTTGGTTACATGTCGTTTTTGCCAAAATAACTTGCGAGATGTATGATATTCCATCATGTAAGCAAAGTAAACCCTGATTTGTTTTCATTTCGTCACTCATTTAATTTCTCTGTTATCTAATTGATGGTTTAGACCATTTTTTAGTAAATTTTCACTGACAGAGAGCCCAAATTTTGCCTTGTTTTAGCCTAGACATGAGGGCTGTGTTTGGACGTCTTTTAAATGCAAAATTGCTTGCTGGGTTGTGACTGTCCAGAGATATAATCTGTGTTTGTGTGGTTTGGTCTAGGTGATGGGAACTGCCTGCTTCACGCAGCCTCTCAGTATCTTCTAGGGGTTCAGGACACAGACCTGGTGCTCAGAAAGGCTCTTTACGCAGTACTGAAGGAAACAGACACTAGTAACTTTAGGACACGCTTTCAAACAGAGCTTCTGCACTCGCAGGAGTTCACCCAGACTGGCCTGAGATACAGCACTTTGGTAAGCACTTCCACCTTCACGACGAACATGCAAAATTGTCCAAAACAGCCAGGCAAAAAAATCTTAACATTGTCCTTTGGATTTGGACTCATGGATATTTGCAATTTGTTTTGTTTCTCAGAACTGGGAGGAGGAATGGGTTAAGATTGTAGAAATGGCTTCTCCAGTGTCCAGCAGTAATGGTCTACAGTTTGACTCTTTAGAGGATATTCACATATTTGTGCTTACAAATATTCTACGGAGGCCAATTATTGTTATTGCAGGTACGTATCCGTAATACTGGAGCATTTCAATAGATTTGCACAAACACAAGTGCATCAACATGACCATAATATATGACTGATTTTAATAATTTTTTCTCAACAGACCAAGTACTTAGAAGTATGAAATCTGGTTCCTCTTTTTCACCCCTTAATGTGGGGGGGATATACCTGCCTTTGCATTGGCCTCCAGGAGAATGCTACAAATATCCCATAGTGCTTGGATATGACTCCCAGCACTTTGCACCCCTGATCACAATCAAAGATAGTGGCCCAGGTACGTCACTAGACATTGCACTACTCTTGTTGCCTGTTCAGATTTTTTACTTAATCGTAATGGTACAAAACTTGGTAAAGGTTTTGGCACTTGTTATGT
Organism: Gila orcuttii; assembly: GCA_026230005.1. Lineage (NCBI taxonomy): Eukaryota > Metazoa > Chordata > Actinopteri > Cypriniformes > Leuciscidae > Gila > Gila orcuttii. The sequence continues at coordinate 38,739,669 of JAPDVR010000019.1, read as the reverse complement.
GAACACACACAAAAAGAAAAATCATGGACATGATTCTAAAAGGTTAAATGGTCCTGTAAAAATTAGTCACACTTGTGCTCCTCTTGGTCAAAAATGAGCGCATTGGAAATTAATGGGAGACGAATTTTATGTAGTGAGAACATTTGGTACTGCAGCCAAACAAATCTCACTGAAAGCAAATTTTATTGAGATATCAAGCTCAAATTTGGAACACAGCTTGTTTAAATTAATGGCTTTGATTTTCTTGCAGTTTTAAGTGAAGTGTAATTTTGAAAATATATCTTTCATATAAAAAATGAAAATAGTATTTTGTGCAGTTTTCATAACAATACACATAAAATTCTGTTCCTTTTTTAAACTTTTTTCACTTCAGCAATAATCTGCCAAGTGTCGTCTTTAAAAAGAGATCAGACTTAAGTCTAAATACGTATAAATACTGCGTAAATATAATTTACTATTAAAAAAATCCCATAAAAATACAAAATATTAAATAAAAAACATTATCAAACTAAAACTAACTAATTGACGGTAATTTTTGATCAACCGTTGCTCTTAGTCGGCCCAGTGTGTTTGAATATTTGCTGTTTCTGACCCATTCAGAGATCCGTGCGGTGCCGTTGATAAACCCGGGACGGGGAGGCTTTGAGGAGCTTCGGTTGCACTTCCTGACAGAAAAGGAGCAGCAACAGAAGGAGAAGTTGCTAAAAGACTACCTAATGCTTATAGAAATCCCTGTCATTGGCCTTGGCTACGATCCCACACAGATTATCACTGCGGCCAGGTATGAGCTAAATACACTCTTTGTTGAAGTCTTGCTGTATGTTCCTCAGTGTAACCTCTATAAAATGATGGCGCTTTGTCATGTACCTTTTTTGTATAACGGTTTTCTCCAGAGCGGCTATGAATTAACTAAATTAATACCTTTTTACAACAACAAAAAGAGACCTTACTTAAGTTGGATTATGTCGCTATTTTCTTCTAGAAACAAACTTTGTTGCATTATTTTCCTGTTGTCACTATAAAGCTGCTTTGAAACAATCTGTATTGTAAAAAGCGCTTTATAAATAAAGGTCACTTGAGTTTTTTTAAAATCTTGAATCCATCCTCCATCAGACTTGATGAAGGCAATCTACCTGAGGATATGAACCTGATGGAGGACTACCTACAACTGGTAAACCATGAATATAAGCGCTGGCAAGAGGATAAGGAGTCATCATGGGCCCCCCAATCCCAGCGTCCCCCTCCCTTCTCAGTCTCCCAACTCTCTCTCATCGAGATCCGCTGCGCCACACCCCGATGCACCTTCTACGTCTCGGTGGACACTCAACCGCACTGTCACGAGTGCTTCGAGAAGCGACAGGCGGGTCGGAAACCAGAGGCCATTTCCAGCTCAAATCAATCGTCATCCTCGGACCCGGAGAGCCGAGGGAGACTGGAGCGCTCAGTCCTTCCCAGCCCTCGTTCTGCTCCCCCTACGGCCCCAAGTCTAAGCCTTTACAGTGAGACTCATGCCATGAAGTGCAAGACCCCCGGATGCTTGTTCACACTCAGTGTGGAGCACGACGGGTTGTGTGAACGCTGCTTTACGGCGAGGCAAAACCGGCCCGCTGCCAACAGACCGTCTCACGGATGGTGCCACGGTCAGTGGGCGCAAGGCGGCCGGGAACGAGAGAAGGAAACGGAGAGGGAAAGGGAACGAGAGCGAGAAAGGGACACCGAGAGATGCGTTATGTGTCGACAGGAGGTTTTTAGGATATTCAATGGTCTTTGCCCGCCCTGCATGCAGAGGACTGCTGTTTCCGAGAGAGGAGATGCCCAGCAAGAGGAGCCTTCAACTGAAGCCTCGGTGTGGGCAATGCATCGGGAGACCGAACGCACGGGCACCACCGGACACACCTGGAAAACGCCGGCCGCCCGACCGTGTAAACGCTCCGGCTGCCAGTTCTTCGGGACGGCAGAGAAGCTTGGATTCTGCACTATATGTTATCTAGACTACCAGACCAATCACCGTAAGTGCAACTATTCACACTAAATTCTTGTAGTATCTCTCTAATGAACAAGGAAATATCATCTCTCAACTATAATCAGGGTTTGAAATTAACTTTTTCACTCACCGGCTAATTTGGTTACTACATTTTTAAGTGACCTACAATGCCACATTTTTCTAAATGTCATAACCATTTGTTAACATACAAGTATTCATTACTTCAGTGAGCTCATTGTTTCTGCCTTAAATTATTACATTGTTTAAATTAATACATTTTTAGCTAACTGTGATTTGTAAATGTACATTTCTGAAATACATAACTTAAGACAGTCACCTCTGATAACGGATCACTCTAAATTGTAACGTGCTGCTTTGAAACGATGTGTATTGTGAAAAGCGCTCTACAAATAAATGTGAATCGAAATGTGAATTTCCGGCCATTCAGAACTTCTACTAGCCAAAAAAAGAAGAACAAATGTTCCAGATGAACTACGTCACAGCTTATATATATTCTGCGCAATACGCTGTATTTAAAATATCATGACGACTCACGAGTCGAGTATTTGCGCTAAATCTGCACAAATTTTGCTTACATGAACTTCCTCAGCAAAGTGAGTAAACATAATAAGTAACACGCTAAATTAGCTAGTGATTTGACAGCGTTACCCGCCACAGTTGATTATTACCCGCGGGTTGGCGGGTGTGAACTTTAAACCCTGATTATAAAGTCTCCACTTCCTTTTGGGTTCAGGAAGCAATTCATAGACATTGTGACGTCGACCACAAGAGCAAACGTGTGATTTTTGTCTGCACAGAGGCCACCCCTGCTATTGTCCAGCCCAGGCACACGTCCGAGGCGGGTTTCCAGAACTGTCCACGGTGCCGAGGTCAGGGATGCGGTGCCGAGGGAAAGGCCATGCTGGAGGGTTACTGCAACAAGTGCTTCGTGAAGGAGCAAAGCGCTAGACTCAACCAAGCTGCTAGCAGGGGCTCGAACTCCCCACCTCTTGTCACGGTAAGTGTCCTTATTTGCTGTTGTGGGGGAAGTTTGGTTCTGCTTAAGTGTTGAAGAACCGATAAAGCAACGAGCTGTGTTGTTTCTGTCCAGCGGGCCTCGAAACCACGTCCACCGCCAGTGCTCACCCAGGCTCAGTGTCGGCGCAGCGGTTGTAAGAACCTGTCCCCTGGTTGCACGGACCTGTGCCCGGACTGCATCAGCCGAGGACAGCGAGAGGGTCGGCGTGCCCAGGCGCCCAAAGAGAAAAGCAAACAGCGCTGCAAGACGCAGGGCTGCGATCACTACGCCAATCAAGAGAAACAAGGCTACTGTAACGAATGTGACCACTTCAAGCAGATTTACCGAGGCTGACTAAACCGTTCAATGTCAAAAAGGGCCTAGTTCATCGTGCATTCTTGTGCATGCTGGCGAACACTCTTACACAAGGAACTTTGTGCCCAAAATCCTCCACCTGTCTTGGGCAGGGCCTAAAAAGCCCGGTGGTGCTGTAGAATTGGTGATTACCTCTCAAATGAAGTTTTGGTCATTTGTATCATGTGTGTGTATAGGACTTACGTGAGATGCTAGCATACAGAAACTTATGATACACAGTGACGTCTAGTCACACACCTGTGGCGTCTGCTGTTTATATTGAACAGGGTAATTAATTGCAAACTTTCTTGAAAAATTTACGTGAGCATGTATAAGAATTGATCAGTTTAGAAACAAATTTGACCAAAGTTAATTTACTGAAAGTGTCTAAGCCAATGTGCATCGCCACTGTGGACTGCAGAAAGCCAACAGGCCTTTTGGAAGTACAGGAATGAGACGTACAACAGGGTATGCAGAGACCACCGAAGGACAGCATTTGATAGTTTATTCATAAAATGTAGGTTAAGTGCCAATGAGAGCTCGCTAAGCAGAGTTCGAATTTCATTTCCTGCTGCACCATTTGATGTCTGCAAGCAGTACGAATCTGTTGCCTTTGAGAATGTTTTTGTTTACCATTGATCACTTTTTCGCAAGTCCTTCTTGCTCTTGAAACTATTTTTCACTTTTGCTTGCCTTGCTAAACTTCATATGACTTGGTCTGTTCTATTGAATGGATATGTTCATTTTTCTGTGGCTGAAAAATTCCTTAAGTGCAATGAAAACCAGATACTTGACACCTCCCCGATGAATAGAGCTGATGAAATTACAATAAGCTGAAGAGTATTGCCGTGCCAAAATAAGGATGTAAAAAAACTTTGAGATGTCTGAAATCCCCGTTGGGATTAACAGCTAGGCGAAAACGAAACAAATCAGTCCAAACAAAAACGAACCCAGGTAGGAAACGTCCGCTCCTAGATCTGTGAACTCCCTGTTTGTTGCTGTTCTTGCCCAGCCACATTCTTTTGGTTGCACTACTCTCCTTTAAACACAATGCCTCAGTCTATTCTTTGCATATGTTTAGTATGCACAAACTGACATTCTCTATTTGAATATTTCCGAAATATCTGCAAAGACGTAAAGAGAAAAGATAGAGTTAGCTTCTGTGGCATCATTTATAAAGAAATAACTGTCTGTGTTAAACATTCCCATCTTTAAAGTCTAATATTGTGCAACCACATTTAGCTTTGTCTACTTGAGAATTAGTTTAATGTGGGCCTATACAGAAATGTGCTTTGGATAAATGATACACAGAAAAATTTGCAGTCGAATCAAAAATATAAGAGTGTCTACTCTTCAACTACTGGATCTGTTCAGTCAGTTCAGATCATCACAAACTTGCACAATACATATTAATAAGCTGCTCTGGAATTAGGAATGGTACTCCTGACTTACTAGTGACATTCCAGTTATAGACCTAGACGAATATAGATGAAAAGATAGAAATTTTGTGCAACCTTTCATAGAGTATTGTATGAAAAGCCTTGTTTTTTTGGTTTGTTTTGGTATTTATTCACAGCAAATATTATCTGTAATGTGTTTCAAGAATTATTTATATGTGGTCCTGGAATAAATTATTTTTAATAGAAAAACAAAAACCAGTTTCCTGTGTCTGTTTACCTTAATCTGCTTTTTTGGAGTTTGAAATACATGTTAAAACAAGAAGCACTATAAAGTGGTTATTAAGCAGTGCATCAGTGTGTGACGCACAACTGTATTGTGTATTAATAAAGTAACATTGTTTTTGGTATTGTTAGCAAAACAACGTTACCATGCCAATGTCTTCCACTAAACAACTAGTCAGGAAACTGTGGTTGGCTGATTTCATGATGACCGCTCCAGGCAGCACTATGAACACGTGGATGATCGCAGTGCCAGATGAACAGGTTGAAATAATACACCAACAAAGTCACATAATGGCATGGGCTGAGCTGTGAGGATTACTGGCCAAAGAAAACAAACTTTGGCAGCTATCCAGAAATCATAGAACCATGTTGCACAACTACTGTCCTCTTTCATTCCTCCACAATCACCTGAAAAAGTAGTCAAGGCTGCTCAGGAAAAACTGCAGAATTGACCTTGTGAAAGCAGCCAAAGAGATTCCCAGGTGGAGGCAGTGCAGATGTCAGCCAAGAAAACCACTTAGAATGCAAAAAATGGAGTGACAATTGAGATCTCTACATAAGGGCTGCTGTCAACATCCAAAATATCAAAGTATAGGAAGGGAAAGATTTCTAACAGGAGATATAGGGTGCTTCTCAATACTCAAATTGATGCTTCCTCGTTTCCTCGCTCCTCTGTCCTCCATCCTATGTCCCGGAAACTGAACGAATTCAGCCATCTTTGAGGACATCTCAATTCTCTGATTGCACCACGAGGAACAAGGAAGCTTCCAGAGGAGTTATGAGCGAGGATGCATAGGTGTATCCAATAGGGAAGTCTTTCTTGTCGAGAAACCTGACTGTCACATCTGTCACAATCGTTTTAATTTAAATTTTACCTTTTCAGCTTAAATAAACCAAATATGACACATATATCAACAGTCTATCTTGCTTTATCTTTATTATTTATTAATTTCTTAAATAACCGCACTCTAACAACTTGAGGGCAGCTGATGACGCTTTGAAATGACACTCGAGTGATCAAGGATATTCCAATATACAATTAAGTTTTCCTTCCATTCCTCTGTCCTCATTTTCTTTCCTTGCAGCCAAACACAACCACCCGAGTCTGAAACACAAGGTTATCCCTGAGGGAAAGCTGCCTTGGATGGACTGCCAGGGGGTTCAGGAGTAGAGAGAACTGTGGCTTTCCTGGCTGATCATTCGAGGGTCCTCAAGGAGCACCTTCTTCTTGCACATGAAGGTTCTATGTAATGTCAAAGACTATAGAATAACACAAGGTGCGTCACTCGTATTGTTTTGAATGTGGAAAAGTGCAACGCTCAATATGGCAGAATAAGTCCCGCCTTCTAAATAAGTCATCGCGTCACTGCAGCCGCTAGAAGCACCGGTTCCTATAGAAATAGTCAGACGCACGATTTCACTGCGCATTAGCTTGATCCAGCCTAAAAAAAATATTTTTTTGTCATGATTCGAGCGTTTAGAAACAAAATTTATGAGACGTTTGTTGTTAGATTTCATTGGTGATTTCAAATATGAAATTTAATCATAAGTTTGGCAAACAGTTTTGGAGAATTTGATGTTTCCCAATTCAAAGAGATGGAAGCTGCACTTGCATGCCCGAGAGGCGTTTCAAAGATGGCCGCCGAGGCCTTCGTCCATTACACTCACCCCCCTAAACCTCACTCCCATCTGGGTCACGGCACCAAATGTAACCAAATGTAACCCTACTTGACCCGCTCGAAACGGGATTTGAACTGGGCAAAGGCGGGCGCGCTAACAATGCTAGCATGCCTCTTGAGACCAGGGGAGTGAGGTTTACACGCACAGCTCTTACTGGCCTTCGTCCGTTACACTCACCCCCCTAAACCTCACTCCCACCCGGGTCACGGCACCAAATGTAACAAGTCCTACTTGACCGGCTCCAAACGGGATTCGAACTGGCCAAAGGCGGGCGCGCTAACAATGCTAGCATGCCTCTTGAGACCAGGGGAGTGAGGTTTACACAGACAGCTCTTACTTGCCTTCATCCGTTACACTCACCCCCCTAAACCTCACTCCAGTCCGGGTCACGGCACCAAATGTGTCTTACTTGACCCGCTCCAAACGGGATTCGAACCGGGCGAAGGCAGGCACGGTTACAATGCTAGCATGCCTCTTGAGGCCAGAGGAGTGAGTTTTACACGCACAGCTCTTACTGGCCTACACCCGTTTCACACATTTGCATAAAACCCACCTACTGGCTGCTTTGGCCCGCCCTCAAAGTACAGTTCAGTAAGTGATTTTGCTATGTCAAGGAGAAACTGTTCTTTTGCTGCTGGACTTCGAATACCGACACCATAGTTGCCTTGGCCTTGGGAGCTGAAAGCCGATTATTGTAAGGAACGCTACACTTCTGACACACACTCTAAGAGGTTGACCAATCAGAGCAGACTGTGTTTTTCGGAAAGGTAGGCTTTAAAGAGACATGAACTAAAACAGAGTGTGAAAAGAGATGATGCAGTATGTACAGTATGATAAAAATAATGTATACTGAACTATATATCATGTACATGTATTCTAGCAGACCCCAAAAGTAATATTATGAACTTGTAAATGAGCTTGGGTACTTTTAAGTATAGCAGTGACTGGTGGGTAAATTTCCCTCTCTACTTCCTGTGTATCAATGTTCCCTTATTCCCTATGCCTTTTGCACTGAACATGTATGATTCCTTTAGATTGGAATCTCACTTCAGATGGTGAAATACCCTGTGAAGTCCACTACAACCACAATATATAAATACTATAACAGGCTTCAGCTATCATAAAACAAACAAAAAATTCCACTAGTCTGTAACTCTGAGTCTTACCATCAAGAGGAACGAAACAGAAACATATGCTTATTTCCAAACTATTCTGATGCCAAGTGAGAATGATTTTTAAAAAAGCATGGCTGAAGCATTGTGTGATAAAATAAGTCTCCATTTTGTGCTTCAACACTCAGTGTTGAGTTCATCATAAAAATCATATATTTTAGTACCTCTGCATTGATGGTATCATTTTTGACTGACTCTAAATATAGAGGCTGGTAAAACCTTGCATAAACCCAGGGTGAATTTTGTGCCATTAAACCGTGCTATTCCGTCACAGGAAGTTTTGTGGTTGTGGGTTACAACATCACTATCTTTGTCTTTTTTGACTGCTTAAAACTTTATTGCTCTTTCTAATAATGTGAGTCTGAAAGTCAACTTGCAGTCGTTTCAGTGGCCAACACTCAAATAGCTCGAGAAGTAGGCAACCCCCAAACCCCCTCACGAACTCTAGTGACTCACAGCTGGAAGGAAAGAGTGTATGAGAGAGGGAGGGGACATTTTGTGTGGGGAAGAGGTGACATTTCAGTGATGCGGGGGAAGGGACCGCTTCAGTGTGGGCGGAAAGTTAACGCACAACCTGTTGTGTGGCTCTCTGAAAATAGCATGCATGCAAAGTGTCACGCTTGCAATAAAATGTGCAGCCTACACACGCCGATTCTTTCATAACTTGAGCATTTTTGATACCGTGCAGTTCCAGGGCACTAAATGTTTCGGTCAGAAGAACATAAAATATTGTGATAGTGTCAGGGTTCTGTCACTTCTGTCTAGTCTATTTCTTGGTTTTGTGACAGAGCCCTGACATTCCTGTTTTGTCTTGTCTGTGCCTTGTTTCATGTGCGTTCATGTCTTGTTTTGTGTTAGCACATGGCTTGTGATTTGTTTTACTGGCCATGTGTTTGTGTTCATGTCATGTTTGGTGTGAGCACATGGCTTGTCATGTGTTTCCTTGTGCCATGTGCTCTCCTGTCGATTGTCTAGCCCCTCCCATCTTGTTACCTGATTGTTGGTTCATTTGCCCCACCTGTCCCCCCTTGTTACCTGCTTTGTTTGCTTCCAATTTATTCTCCTTGTGTTTGCAGTCCTGTGCTGTTTCATTGTCGTATGTACGTCGTGTACATCTACATCTACATTGTGTGTTTCCCTCAAGTCAAGTCAAGTCAAGTCAAGTCATCCCCATCGGGGTAGTTTTTGTTTTATTTTTTATTATTAATAAAAGCTATTTCTTCTGTGTCTGAGTCCTGGCCTCATCTCCTCTACCCCAAACCCTGACAGATGCATTCGACAACAAAAGTCAGTATAGTTATTGTCCTAAACCGAGAGTTGTTATTGTTAGCTAAAACAAAAACTAAAGTAATTTAAAACCTTCGTAGCTTAAAATAAAAAAATAAATAAAAACTCACCAATTTTTAAACATTTTTAAATTTGAAAACAGATTATAGCCGTTAGAGCTGTACGATTAGGCTAATTGTTCAAACATGGCGATCAAGATTCAAAACCCCAAGCGATCTCATTAATCCTTTGATTACGATCACAGCGAACTGTTTTGGCTCTGCCGCTGATCCAGAGAGAGCAGTTGTCATGTCTAAGCATGAAAAGACACAATATTGCTAGTTCTCCGTTTCAAATCTCATATTATCACATAAGTCCCGGGATAAAAGTTTTGGTTACACTTTTTTTTTTTAAATGTCATTGTTACAGTGTAGTTAAGTACTGAGTAATATTAAGCAACTACATGTACTTATAGGGTTTGGGTAGGCAATGCATACAATTATGCATAATTTACTGTTATTACTATGGTAAGTACATGTAACATATGTAACAAGGACACTGTAAAATAAAGTATTACGAAAGTTTATAGTTCAGATAGTGTTCGGATATAAACACTGATGTGAGGTTTTATAAGCACATTATGCAGTCGGTTGTTTTTATCTTTGATGAAAACGCAATGAAACATGCCAAATTGTGCGGACATAATATTTGGCCAGGCTGTCAAAAACAAGAGAGAACCAACAAAATATTAATAACTGATTATGCTGTAGTCAATGTATGCTTTTTCCTTTGAGCTTTTTGTTTTTTTTTTCACCTAAAAACTTTACTATTTGCATAGTAAAATAAAAGCTGTGGATAGTTTTCCTTTTTTGCCAAATAATTTTGTGACTAACTAACCCAGCTTAGTGTTTTGTTCTTCTCTCATAATGAAAATATTTAAAAAATATAACATATTTTCACCATATTTTGATGGTTTAATCAAACTTGTAGGGTCATTAAAAACAAATATCCCTTTCGGACATCACTTTTGGCCACTACTGTACAACAGACATATATACGATACTAATCATTCCCATAACTGTTGAATTGTGAATCTTAAGTGTGTTTGAGTAAGTGATAAAGAAACTGAACACAGAAAATCACCACGCTAGGAAAGAAAAAAAAGGGAAAATAAAACAAAAACCAGGATGCTGGTGGATCCTACAGTATATTTTCTCATCTACTCATCTAACTGGCAGGAATGGAGAGGGAATTCCACGTCTGTTTATTTATAATGGTGTAAATTTGACTCGATCCCATGAGTCATTTTTGTAGAACAGGAAAAGTTCCAAGATGATCTGTCACCTCGGGTGCATTCCAGAAAAGTTTCCTGAAGGCTGAAGTTCAAGGCCGTCAAAATGACAGAAAATCTACACCTGTTTTTTGTTATTGTTGTTACACACTTTTGTAACGTGTTATTTTATTACTCCACAGTAAACAATAATACTAATTTATCAATTTACTGTGATATAATATACATACCTACACATACACACACACACACACACACACACATATATATATATACAGGTGCTGGTCTTATAATTAGAATATCATCAAAAAGTTTATTTATTTCAGTTATTCCATTCAAAAAGTGAAATTTGGATATTATATTCATTCTTTACACACAGACTGATATATTTCAAGTGTTCATTCCTTTTAATTTTGATGATTATAACTGGCAACTAATGAAAACCCCAAAATTAGTATCTCAGAAAATTAGAATATCGTAAAAAGGTTCAATATTGAAGACACCTGGTGCCACACTCTAATCAGCTAATTAACTCAAAACACCTGCAAAGGCCTTTAAATGGTCTCTCAGTCGAGTTCTGTAGGCTACAGAATCATGGGGAAGACTGTTGACTTGACAGCTGTCCAAAAGATGACCATTGACATCTTGCACAAGGAGGGCAAGACACAAAAGGTCATTGCTAAAGAGGCTGGCTGTTCACAGAGCTCTGTGTCCAAGCACATTAATAGAGAGGCGAAGGGAAGGAAAAGATGTGGTAGAAAAAAGTGTACAAGCAATAGGGATAACCGCACCCTGGAGAGGATTGTGAAACAAAACCCATTCAAAACTGTGGGGGAGATTCACAAAGAGTGGACTGCAGCTGAAGTCAGTGCTTCAAGAACCACCACGCACAGACGTATGCAAGACATGGGTTTCAGCGGTCGCATTCCTTGTGTCAAGCCACTCTTGAACAAGACACAGCGTCAGAAGCGTCTCGCCTGGGCTAAAGACAAAAAGGACTGGACTGCTGCTGAGTGGTCCGAAGTTATGTTCTCTGATGAAAGTAAATTTTGCATTTCCTTTGGAAATCAAGGTCCCAGAGTCTGGAGGAAGAGAGAAGAGGCACAGAATCCACGTTGCTTGAAGTCCAGTGTAAAGTTTCCACAGTCAGTGCTGGTTTGGGGTGCCATGTCATCTGCTGGTGTTGATCCACTGTGTTTTCTGAGGTCCAAGGTCAACGCAGCCGTCTACCAGGAAGTTTTAGAGCACTTCATGCTTCCTGCTGCTGACCAACTTTATGGAGATGCAGATTTCATTTCACCTGCACACAGTGCCAAAGCTACCAGTACCTGGTTTAAGGACCATGGTATCCCTGTTCTTAATTGGCCAGCAAACTCGCCTGACCATAACCCTATAGAAAATCTATGGGGTATTGTGAAGAGGAAGATGCGATACGCTAGACCCAACAATGCAGAAGAGCTGAAGGCCACTATCGGAGCAACCTGGGCTCTCATAACACCTGAGCAGTGCCACAGGCTGATCGACTGCAGTAATTCAGGCAAAATGAGCCCCAACTAAGTATTGAATAGTGTACATGCTCATACTTTTCATGTTCATACTTTTCAGTTGGCCAACATTTTTAAAAATCCTTTTTTTGTATTGGTCTTCAGTAATATTCTAATTTTCGGAGATACTAAATTTGGGATTTTCATTAGTTGTCAGTTTTATTCATCTCAATTAAATGAAATAAACATTTGAAATATATCAGTCTTTGTTTAATGAATGAATATAATATCCAAATTTCACTTTTTGAATGGAATTACTGAAATAAATCAACTTTTTGATGATATTCTAATATATGACCAGCACCTGTATATATAATTCATTGGTCTCTTTTGAGTAAAAAGCTTTGGTCTAGTAGTGTGATGTCAAATTCCGCAAACAAAACCGAAAGTTTCTCACGTGTTTAGCGGCCAAAAGCCTGATACTGGGAATAGGTGTGATTTGCATGATCACGTCATGTTGTGAGGCCTTTAGTGCCCTCAGTTCATGCGCTGACTCATTCTCTACCAGCAATCTATAGGATAGATCCCGTAAATTTCATCATCGTTGAGTAGTGATTTTAGCAGCCCCACAGGGGTTGCCCCCAAAACTACAGGCTTGAGTCGGAGTCAAGTCAGTTAAAGCATCGAGCTGAAGTGGGGGTGTGGACTCAAAGAAGCTATAGGAAACATTCAAGGGGAAATCACTTCTCAGGTGTTTTCTTTTTCTTTTGTAACTTTTCAGTAAGTTACTGTTTTGACTCATGATTCAAAAACCCACTCACCCAACACGCTAAAAGGCTAGACAATGTTCAAAAGGCATCAATGGTAAAAATGCTTTGATTTCATAACACGGGCGTGGATGGAATTACCTGGATGACAAAATTCTAAACATTCTAAACATTGTTTCATTGCATGGAATTGATACATATTGTGGAATGTGGCTCACTAGAACCTTTTAACCTGCTGTAACTCAAAATACAAACCTATTTTACTGGAATGGTTTGCAAATGATCATGTTCTGTTTGGGATAGGAGATCTCCAGACAATTCAGTATAGCACAGAAGATCATAAACGTCATTCATCACTCATTAGGGGTATGATTAGGTCAGAGGAACATATTACAAGAGTTTTAAAGCAAGATATTTTAACACATACAGAAATGGGGTTAAAATCAGAGGTGTCAATTCCAGGGGCCAGAAAGTAAAAGTCCTGCCATATGTTTATTCCACTCATTAACTCAGCCAGCTGATTTCACTAATTAGTTCTATCTCCTGGCTGAAAAACTGTGCTAATTAGCAAATCCAGGTGATTGGAACAAAATACTGAGGAGGAATTTTACTTTCTGAACCTGGACTTGACACCTCTGGCTAAAATGAAATGATCGGTTATGAATGACATATCTCAAGCTCACTTAATTAATTTGGCCTATCTGAAATCTTTTTAAAATTCAGTTTCTCGATGTCTTGTAGCTGTGGAGAGACAGGATGTGGCATTACGAGTTTGTTCTTCCTTTATCACAGTGTGAAGAAGAGCTGAGATACTGTCCAAGAGTGTGACTGGCCGATCTCACACTCGTTTCATCTGTGTTCGCAAAAGTCGTTTAATTCCTTTTCCATTGAAATTCACATCATCTTAATTTACTTTAAAAACACAGCAGTTTGCGTAAGTAAAGGGAAAATAAAAGAGCAGTGATGTTTGCTAGTCAACAGGTATAAAGAGGTGAGGTGACATCATCCATGCCATGGACAATAATCCAGACACAAAGAAAGATCTATGCAGATGTTTGTATATGATATGCTGCCATCTAGTGGTATTATGATAGATGTGTGCATAATACAGCTCCGTAAACTTTTTAAGTCTTAAGTCGTATCTAACTCTAAATAATCTAAAACTTTTGTCTTTTATTCTTAGAAATAGTAATAAGTCTCATGCATGAATGTTAATACATCTTTAAGGCATGATCGGAGAGAGACTGAATGTGTTGGAATTAAGTAATGTAATGACGACATTGGAGCTGTTGACATTTCGTAGTGCATTTCCCCTCCTTTTATCTGTCTTTTTTACCTTTTCTTCACGTGTGGGGATTTTGAAGTCATGTAGGCTAAGTTTATGAATGACATCATTACTCCAGCAGGAGACTGTTTTTATAAAGAATCATTTTGTCATTTGTATATTTGCATCTGTTTCTTGAACAGATGATCCCCTTTGTCCCCTGCTAATGGACAACAATATATATATATATATATATATATTGTTGTCCATTAGCAGGGCTTTTCAAACTGGGGTCTTCTAGAGTGGTTCTCAAACAATTTATTTAAAAAAAATTTTTAAATAAAATTATTTAAAATAAAAGTAAGACTAAAAAGAGCTTTTAAAATCATGTTTTAATTCACCCTTAAACTTCTGAATTGTAAAATGTGATTATCTTCATTTTTAATTGGGTACAATCATTAGACCTAATAATGTATTTATGTATATCCAAAATAATATATATTGAATTGACATTGAAATGAAATCGCAAGCTTGTGAATCGAATCATGAAGTTTGTGTTAATTCCTACAATAAGCTGAACTGAAAGTTGGCAGCCAGAATGTGAAGTCTGTGTGTGAGCTTGAGGAATGTGAACAGGAGACATGCATGGTGTCAGTTTGTTCCCTTTCTTTTGTTGTTCTGTCCTCAGTTAACCGGTCTACAGTTGACTTCAGGACTCCATGTGCCAGATGTTGCACTGTTTAGTCAGTGACAGAGAAGTGAACAGAACGGGTGTGTCTCTTTCTGACTCATCTTCAGCAGAAAACACACCTCCTGTTGTTCGTCTGTGTCAATTTTCACTTGTATTTACACTGTACTTTCGGCGTACTGTAAAGAACATTTCCAACTGATCGGAAATGAAGGTTATTGCTGCAAGCAACAGGGATTCATTTACACTAAAGGTGAAACGATAACCAGATTTGTCCGCTCATAGTATCCCAGTGGCAGGATTGATAACCCTATCCCAAATAATCCTCAAAACATGCCACTCCTATACCTGAATATATATATATATATATATAGGTTTGGGGGTCCCAGCCCAGCATACCAAATCTAACTAAACTATTAAGGATGATAAATCAATAAAAAAACAAACATGCACATAAAAAAAAACTATGCATAATATCTGTCTTGATGGCATCAATCAGAAATAATGTTGTTAGTTTGGTATATGAACATATTTTTTGAAAAAGTGATGTTTTTCTTGGCGGCCCAATTTACCTTAACCCACTGAGGTAAAATGGGCCACATGGTTTCATCTAAAATGGGCCATCATCTGTGTCACTCACAAACACACATACACATGTGTTTGATGGTACGTTCACGTGCTATGGAAAATAGGATATTTTCCACTTGTGAACTGGTATTTACCAGTGTGTTGCGTTTAAGTGCTTTTTTGTCGTAATGTGGTAAAAAGATGGAGATCCAGACCTGTTATTTAGCTAACACTATTTTAGATTGCTTACGTCATCTGCTACAGCAAGAAGATGATTTATCAAAACGCAAACGGTAAATAATATGCTGTATATTTTCTAGATCATGAATAGTACATATTTTTACCATTCACGACTCTCGCGTTGCTCTCCGCCATTTTGAAAAGGTCAAAGGTTATCTCATCTCGGCAACTCGTGCATCAAAATGTTCTTCGAGCTGCCCAGTGGAAAATACCACATGAGGGGGAGTTCATGTGCATTTTCCACGTCGGCTTTTGGTATTTACTATAATTACCATAGCACGTGAACGCACCATGTGTGTGTGTGTGTGTGTGTGTTTGTGTGTGCACACACTATCTTTGTGGGGACTCTCCATTGGCATAATGGTTTTTATACTGTACAAACTGTAAATTCTATCCCCTTTCACTAATCCTACCCTAAACCTACCCATCACAGAAAACTTTATACATTTTCAAAATTCAAAGTTTAGTATATTTACTAAACCATTTCCCTCGTGGGGACTGCTGGCTGGTCCACACAAGGTGATCTCAGGTTTTACTATCCTTGTGGAGACTATCCTTTTGGTCCCAGCAATGTAAACAAAGGCACATGTACACACGCACGCACACACACACACCACTGACATCAGTTTACTGATCCATGCTGTTCCAAAATGGACTTTTTTAATTGCACATTTGAATATGTGGGTTTGCACCCAAAATGTTTTTTTAATGGCACATATGAATATGTTTGTTTAATGCAGTTCAAATGTCATGTGGCTGTATAAGCAATTGTGTTTTAAAATTAAAATAAATTACTATTTCCCTTTGCAGTTTGACTGGCCCATTTTACCTGAACAACTGGCCCATTTTACCTGAAACTGCTCATGCAAAAAAAGTTGGCACAGCTGATGTTTCAAGAAATGTAGGGCCTAAATAATTATATTTTATTACATAATTTCAACACAAAATTATCAAAAACGGTCATTATTAATCATAAAAACACATGGAAAAGGCATATGTGGTATTGTATTATTGTCCCAAACGATTTACCAAAAAGTGGCCCAATTTAGCTGATATCACCCTATATATATATATATATATATATATATATATATATATATATATATATATATATATATATATGCCCTTCACCCGACCCCACCCCTAAACCCTTCCCACACTGTGACGTGGGCAAATCAGGTAACGCCTTCGAAAAGCCCCTCTGTTTATGATTTTTTACCCACTGATCTACACACTGTCCTGCAGAGACCTATACTTAGCTTGGCCAATCAACTTAGTTTCAACTTAGTTCATTTAGTTTCAGATTACTGATTACTTTCAGATCATTTAGTTTCACAACTACTTGGCAGCAGATCTGATTCATGGCAAGATAAATAAACTCATTTGATTTCTAGCAGTGGCGTAACGAGCCAACACTGGGGCCTTATGCAGGATCATCAAGGCGGGCCTCTACAGCACGTGATGACGCAATGTCCACGAGTAGCTACCATGAATAGGACAGGATCGGATCATAGAGACACAGCATAAGAGATGAGATGACTGACAAAATCAGGAGTAACCTACGCACACCACACACACAAAAAAACACTGTTGAATGCGCACTATAACACATTGTTACTCACTGCTATGACTACACACACATAGGCCTGGGTCCTCCTAATACACAAAAAAAGATGCTCACTTACATTTTCCGCGCTTTCCTCTGTGAGAATATGCATGTTCACTTACAGACCCAGTCCCAATTCGAAACAAATTACACCGAAATCCATCATTGTTCGTTTTACACATGTATTCAATGATCAGTAAAATATGTTGTTGGCATTATTTTTTCAAATAAATTTGCGATAAAGTAAAATGCGATCAGAATAAAAGTAGTAAAATCCGATAGGGGACCTCGGCTGTCAATCAATATCTTCCAGTCACGCGGGCCCCTGATTGGTCCGGGCCCCTACCGTAGTTACTGTGGTTTCTAGACTGAGCTGTCTCTGTTAGCATTGGTGTTGTAAAGTCGTGCTCGATCGGCCCAAAGTCCGGCATCCGACCAGCACGGAAGGGCTCTGCGTGTTACTGTCTTTGCTCGCGGTAAAAGTATTTTTGGTTAAATGCAATACATTTTCTCATATGTATTAACTCGTTATTTCATCTGACTCCATAAATTAAAAGGTTTTACTGATATCTGTGCATCATTAAATGTGAGAGAATGTTTTACTATTCTTTTTAAACTCTTGAATGAAAATAATGTCAAAGTCAATTAGAGTAATCAAATATAACAATTTAATATGTCAGCTAAATGTATCATTACAATTTCATAATCAATTCAAAGATAATCAATGCAAAACATCAAATGCTCTAGAACAAAGAGGAAAATGTTTACCCGACAAATGCGTGAGGCCGAGAGACTCGGCTCTCGACCTCACGGGCCGATCTCAGATACAGAAAAAAAGGCCGCGAGCTCTCGTTGCATTTCATTATAGCCTATAGACAGGCCTCATTTCAAATGTAAATATGGGTTCACAGGGCAGAGGGCAGTTTGTCATTTCTAAACTCTTAGAAACCTTATTACCTTTGTTTTACTTCTTTGGGAATGAGACATTTGTTACCAGTAGACATTAAAAATAATACCAAACATGTATACAACTCGATGATAATCATTCACATTAAACCATTTAAGCCCCTTTCACGTTGATCCCGGGAAATTGCCAGAACGCCTTCTGTGTGAACGCAAACATGACCCGGGATTGATGCCAGGATCGATGCCGGGTTGGGGACCTAGTAACATTGCCGGGATCAGTCAGTCCGGCAATGGACTGAAGTGAAAGCAGTGAAACGCTACGTAATGCGCTAGTTTATGATCGAATCAGAGAAAAAAATGCACAAGTGGTTTCTCTAGAGAGAAATCGCAGCTCATAAGCAAACTATAGACGCTGCTGAGACATTACATGTCACATCGATGTCACGTGTGTTTACGGGATTTTTACTTGTGTGTGAACGCACTCTCTGATTCCGGAAAATCACTGGCAGTGTGAATGAACCAAAGTCAAACGAACCCGGGTCAAATCCCAGGTCACTTTATCCGTGTATTTTCCAGAATCTCTGTGTAAGAAAGGGGCTTTAGATTCTTGTGTGAGTTTGGCAGATCTCAGCACGAGTGGGAGGAAGTGGGGGTCGAGGGAAAGAGATGTACATTAGGATGAGGGAGGTGAGACCTTCATCTTGATAGTGCACGAGAGTGAGTTCAAATGGTCACCAGTTTTCCAGTCTTACACTGTTCTTAAGTGTTTGAACTATATTCGTAATGTATATTTTATTTATAAAGTGCAGTGTTATTTTACATTTGATTAGTTTCTGTAATTCCTGAAAATCTTAAAACACTGCTTATTTAAATCGTCTCTTTGTTCAGTTGTATCTATTTGTACAATTGCTAATTTGTTAGTTATTTTTAATTACTGAATGTTTACTTGTCTTTAATAATGCTTGAAATGTATAGTTGTTTTTGCTATGGTATTTTAAATCCTTGTGTAAGTGTTCTATAGCCTGTTTATTTTTGTTCCAAGGTATTCAGCTACAATGAAATGTTTTGTAAAAAGACTTGTGAATGTGAATGATATAAACATATATATGTTTATATCAATATATCCGTTATCCCCCCCCCCCAACTTTAATTTCCTTAAAAAAAATTGATTGTCTTAATAGTAATAATCCCTTTTATTGAAGATTAGTTTACAATTCATATCACAAACAACCACAAATGACAAAGTGAAAAATCTGAATCTAATAAAACACTTTAAAAAACTACAATGTTGCATAGTTTACCAGCAAAGTATATTTTTTTATCTATTAATTTTCTTTTCTGCATACACACCAAGCTGAGTTAATTAAATTGAACAAGGCATAAGTGCAGCAAGATCAACACAAATTCAAAGCAAAGCAAAGAAAAGCATCAGGTTTCTGCCAAATACATGCAGTTCTGCATATTTATCCACTTGCTTACCTATTGTGCTGTAAAAATATCTGAAACTCTCCAAATACACTTTGCCCAGCCAAACACAAAACACACATTCTTAGCTGACAGTAAGAGCACTTTAGGGAAGGCCGACATGGAATGACACATTAATATACAAGTACAGTTACATCGTAAAAATGCTTACTTAATGTTGATATGTAGAGATGTTCAAGAGATATACAAATTCATTACAGTTTTAATGTTACAGTGTAAAATTCAATAGAAAGCAACCTACTTTCAATTACCTTCCAGCTGCATTAATTTTATTACGTCTATAATTAATTATGTTTACATGTAATACGTGATGGACAATGTAACTTTCTAAAATGTATAGAGAAACGGAGGAGTTTCATGACTGAGTGACATTAAAAACAAAGCATCAAAACCCAATCGGTTTGTGAATGAATATGAAAATGAAAATAAAAGGTAATTGCATTAACCTGGAAGGTTAATTTGGAGAAATGACCACAGTTTGGCTGCACATCACAGCCCTTACCAAAGTCAGAACTGTCCTAGGGTTGCTTTGGGGAAATGACAATGCCTTCGGAGATCTGTGAGCATTGAGCTTTAGTCTTGGGTGACTTAACATTGTCCTTTATGAGAGGTTTGGGGCTTTCAGGCAGAGTTGTAGATGTATTTAGTCTTCGTCATCCCGGCAAGTTCGTCTTCGTAGCGAGGAAGGCAGCAGAAGAGGATCCCGCACCCCAGCATCAGGATTGTTGCGCCCCAGCCAAAACCGTACGCCCACGTGTAGTTATAATAACCTTCATAGATCAGCTCGTTGAACTTGATGGGGTAGATGATCAGAGCGATTATCTGCACGATTACTGTAATGAGAGAAAGCATTGTCACTCAAATGCACTGCACAATTTTTAGACAAAAATCTAAGTTCAGTTACAGCGACCTTAAAAGTATGTGGACACTTAAGTCATACCATTTAAAAATGTTTAAATGTCATTATTTTTAGGGATGCACCAACATGAACATTTTTTCCTGTACCCATAATTCTTTATATTTGAAAGCCGATAACGGATATATTGGCCGATTCATCTAATTCCAAATTTTTATATCATTTTTGAGAGCCTGATTACAAAAACAAAAGTCTCACCATTAAAAGCCATGTCCCAAACATACAATTATAATGATATATATATGCAGCCTATATGACAGACTTGTACTGCACATGTTGCACTTTACTGTATTTTCTTTTTTTTTAAGTGATTCCAATCATATTTCAAGAAATTCAAAACCATCATGGTGAACAGTGTACATCTGAAGTGTCTCAGCTGAAAGAAATAATACATAATTTATCAGCTTTAATATATCGGACAAATTTTCTTATCGGGCCGATAACGGTAACATTAAAAACGAACATATATCGGCCGATACCGATATGGTGGCCGATATATCGTGCATCCCTAATTATTTTACAAAATACTAAAGCAGGTGGCATTTATTTGAAAGATGGACAGTACAAGCACACTTTTAGGCTTCAAATGATGAAACCTTGGTGTTTACAACCGTGACAATGAGCGCTTATCAGGATCAACCAAACGCTGGGTTTTCAAAAGTATGTGAAGTTCGTGGCACCACTGTTGCAGTAAACTTGCACAACGTTCTTGAAAGAATCATTTATTATTCAAGCACGCCGGTCTGTTATTGTGGGGACACCAACTTTATATTTTCACACCCCTGAACATGACGCGGAACAAAACAAACTGTGACTGGTTGCTTTACATGTTAGAGTCCAGACCTTCTCCCATTAGTCTGAAGATCTGGCTATATGAGACTAAACATTAACAGAAGACTACTGTTCATTTGATGAACTACACCTGTGGTTCCTCTGCTACGACACCTGTGTGACCTTGAGGGAAACTGTTACAACCCCAAATGTGTGTGTGTGTTTCATTTATCTACTGGTAAGAACAGAAATAACCTCGTCTGATTTACAGGCATTTAATATTCACAATTCAAGCATAGAACAGTTTGAGGAATGCAGGAAAGATGCGCTGATCGCCAGTCATGATCCAGAAGCCGTTTACACGACACTGTTTTCAACTAAAAGCAGAAAACTTGGTGCGTTTTGGCCGTTCATTTAAAAGGCAATGCTGTTTTGGGGGCCTAAAAATGGATACAAAGTGCACGTTCTTTGAAAACAATATCATTATCCTCTATGTGTAAACTACAAAAATGGGACAGATCATGCGCATACATATGACGTCTTCAGTCTATAGGAGCGTAGCGTTTCTTTACAAAGTGACATCGCCATCTACTGGCCAGACAGCAGAATACAGCATTTTTAGTCGTTTTCGCGGATCCGTGTGAACGAGGATCGTTTTGACAATATTGTCGTCTGTACAACTGAAAAAAATGGCTAAATGTTCCAACAGGTTCTTGATAAACTGCACCTCATAAACTTGGCAGCAATCTGCTTCTGCCCATAAACATGTTTAATCAGTAGCTAAAAGCACAACTCAATAAACCCATCATTAATGGGAAGGACGGGCGTAACTGAGTGTTGCAGAGACATGCGAGTGAAGCCAAGCCCTGTTTGGGTGTGTGGAAACTTTCACACAGGGCTGTGTCTGACGCTTCAAGCCACAAACCTGTAATCTAATCTAAAACTCAGGAATGAACTATTGCTCAAACAGCCAATTCACACACAGAGCGGTTTCATTGTAAACTTTTAGTATCATTGAGATACTAATATATGTTTTTAATCAATATTTTCATAATAGCTTTTATTTTTATATTTCCATTTTAACGGTAATTTAAAGTTTTGATCATTTTGTTGTGTCTTTTTGTAATTTGTATTAGTTTCTGGTTTTATCTTTAGTTATTTTAGTACATCAACATAAATTACTTGAAAATGTTCACCTGAACAAGTGAACAAGTGTATAGGATGGGGGAGGGCGAGAGCCTGGTTTGTGATTGCAACACACTGACACTCGATCCCATAGCAACCGCAAAACAAAAGTCATGTAGTAGAGGGCGGAAAGCCCGAAAACACCAATACTGTACAAAGCAATGGTGTGTCTTTAAACTCTCCTCCCCTTAATGAGGAGTTCTTACTTGTCTCAACTTATTTGGGATGATTTCTGCTCTGTATTGTTTTAAATTCTGACCTAAAGTAAACTCAGTATAGCAGAACCTGTAATGCTTTCGGTAAGTAACTTTGCAACTACATGTCAACTAACTCTCATTAGAGGGTTAGTAGAGTATCAGTAGACTGTTAGGGTTAGAATAAGTTGGCATGTAGTTGCAAAGTTAGTTATAGTCAGTAGATCTTGTAGATGTCTGTTATTGAGCATCAAAATAAAGAGTTAGCAGATATTAAGCAGAGAGTCTACTAATACTCTAATGACAGCTAGTTGACATGTAGCTGCAAAGTTACTTGAGGTTAGGAGACTGTCTAAAGTGGACTATCGAAATAAAGTGTTACAGACATTTCTGTGGTCCAGGTTATAATAGTATAAAATAAAATGCAAACAAAAATGTAAAATTAAGGCAACTTTTCTCATTTTCATTTAGTTTATCTTGAAAATAACTAAAAATAACACGGAAATAAAAATGAATTAAAAACTACATAGGTATATTTAAAAAAAATAAAAATGGCAAAAACAGAAATGGCAACAAAATTTAAAATGAAAATGGAAGATATTCAAATAAAAATCTAAATATTAATAAAAACTGTAGTAGTATCTCAATGATACTAAAAATAACACTGCTGCGTTCAGTTTTATACCGCCCAGCCCTACATCCACGTATTAGAAACCATTCAATTCATCACAGACAAAGTGAAGGAAATGATCCTACTGTGGAATTTCCTGGGAAAGAGACTCAAAACCCACATGGACTGGAGACGTGGAAAAAACAACCCATATTATGTTGCGTTTTGGCCGATATGATTATCCTTGATTTCCAACAGACTAAAAAGCAAAGAAAGTCTCTTACCAGCCAAAATAATCAGGCCTCCAATTAAAGGCAGCAGCTGGATGTTGAGGGTACAGCAGAGAGCCACGAGTGAGATGATGAAGGCGATGATGAGGATGATGAGGCCTATGATCATCAGCGCAGCAACCGCCTGAGCCCATGCTGGAGGGACAACCACAACAACGTTATTCAACATCTATTCAAATTCAAAATTGCTTTATTGGCATGACCGTAAATAATACAAAATTGCCAAAGCTCGGAAAACATAATAATATTAATAATAATAGAAGAATAAAATATTATAACTTAACTTAAATTTAAATAAACAGTGTAACAAATTAGAACATGTGTGAACTTTATGACATGCTGCTTATTGGTTTCATTACGGTCACTCTATTCGAAAACTGTAAAAATGAAACAGCACAAAACCTATTAGCAGGCTAGGAGCTGGTTAACATTTTTTAAAAACAAATTATACAAAGGCATCATGTATTAAATGAGGCATTGTTAATCTAAACA
This sequence comes from Gila orcuttii, assembly GCA_026230005.1. NCBI lineage: Eukaryota > Metazoa > Chordata > Actinopteri > Cypriniformes > Leuciscidae > Gila > Gila orcuttii. The sequence continues at coordinate 38,715,757 of JAPDVR010000019.1, read as the reverse complement.
ACTAAACAAAAGGAGAAACTCCTGTGTACCTCATCACTTTCACTCAATTAATCAACATGAGGAAGTTTAAAGAAAACACATGAGGCGATGTTCAGTGCTAGGTTTAATGTGGATGGTTACACATTAACAGACATACAGCAATGCTTAACTAGTTTCACTCTGAATCAGTTTCAGGACTTGTAGAGACAGCGCTTCACGCTCAATAGAGGAATGTGTTTTTGCTCCACGAAGTCTGAGAATACAGTCACACCCCAGGAGGACGGGTGTGGTCGAGTTTGAGAAAAAATATGATTGATGCGACTTGTATTTTGTGGTCTGACTCCATATCTAGTCAACTCATCACTCTTTTTCATGACACTTGCATGACTTGAGCTTAAATAAATATGAAGTGCTAACCTACGAAGTGGATTAGTGCATCACAACATATAATATTCTCCATCTATGAATAATTTAGACGCATTGTTGTTCATAAAGAGGGTTGTGGCATGATATACCTACATCAAAATGCTCCATAAACAGTAATGGAGAGATCTTTATTGTCAGGCTTTAGTTAAGACATGCTCTATTGGTAAAATAATGAAAATAACAAAAAAAGTGGCAGGTTTTGCCTGGAGGTTTAAGCTGTCAACTTTCTCTTCTGATTTATTTAACTGGTTCGACTGGTTAAATGTGGCTCCATTTGCAAACTTTCTGAAGGTTACATTAATTACTTCCATTTGCCCAGAGAATAAAAAATTGATAAATGTTATTATTTTATGCGCTTTTATTTGTGATCAACTTAACTTATAAGAACGTTCCAGCCCAGCTAACAAACATAAATGTTCTAACAACGCTGTGCGAAAGATTCACATTAAGTTATGAAAATGTTTTTTTTCTGAATGTTCAATGTTCATTACAATGATAGTTGTAAAAAACTACACACGCATCATTTACACACGCTTTAGTTGTCTCAAACCTGCATGAATTTCTTTCTTCAGCTGAACACTAAAGAAGATATTTTGAAAAATAAGGGATACAAAACATTTGATGGGCCCCATTAACTTCCAACAGTATGGAGGAAAACAATAATATCAACCCATCAACTGTCTGGTTAGCGACATTCTTTCAAAATATCTACTTTTGTGTTCAGCGGAAACACGAAATTCACACAGGTTAAGAACAACTAGAGCGTGAGTAAACGATGACAGAATTTACATTTTTGGGTGAACTGCCCCTTTAAGGGAACATTCCATTTTATCACTCCGCAAACATTATGGAACGTTACATTCGATTGTTCTCTGAACGTTCTAAAACTAGTGAAATTTAAAAAATGACAGATGAACGTCCAACTAAAAGAAAACGTTCCACGAACGACATAAAAAATGTTTTAGTGCTAACGTATTGAGAACATTATTAAAGGCCAGATAACTTTAAACACAAATTCTATTAAGTTACCGTAACTGGGAGAACAATCGTTCATAACTTTGAGAGAAAAGCTTTTGCACCTGTTTCATTTCTTTTTTGGTGAACGCTTTTATTTGAACTGCACGTAAATGTCTAAAACTTGTTTAAACATCGATTAGAGGGACTTTGACTCAATACTTACAGAACTCCATGAGAGATTTACAGTCCCACTTGTCGTTGCGGCCTCGACACTGGGTCCACATGCTGGCGTAGTGTACTTTTGCGTCCTCGTCCTCGACCCATCCAGACGTCGCCGCCATGGCGATAATGTCGAAAATGATCGCAAACAGAAGAAGGATTGGCAGGATCCACCTGCATCTTGGATACGCGATTCCGCAACGAAACATTTTAGATAGCTGTGCTGTTTTGTGTCTCCTAACCGAGTGTGAAGAAGCTCTCTGAAGGTTTTCGTGCCACTCTTTATCTGAAACTTTCCCTGAGCTCCACCCTAGTGAAACCTGATCTGGAGAGGCTTGACCTGTTTCAATGGATCCTCTCAGGGGTTGGCCTCAACGCACTGAAATGACACACACAAACACAAACACACACTTCATCAGTCATGTTCTCTCTTTTTTAACATTGTAGAAGTTCACTTTTAATTGACAGCAAAGTTTTACAAGACCTTAAAAGTTGTGCAGTTATTAAATGGCATCTCCATATTGAATGAGCTCAGCTTTGCTGTATTTATTAGCTGCCTTAAAAAGATTATTCTGAATTCACTCAGTAATTCACCTTTACATTGTCTTTTAACTATTTATAACATTAACAAATAATTAGAGCTAAAATCAATCCTAAATAACACCTATTGACACGTGACAGATCCCTGCATTTTACCATATTGGCCTATTTGTTGCTACAATGTAACAATGATTTTTTTTTTTTTTTTTTTTACAGTAATGTGTTTAGATGACCTAATTTGCTTTTATTTTACAGTAAACCTCTTTAAAATGCAGTATTTTAATGTAGAGAATACTGGGGTCTGTTTTATTGTTCTTTCTTTCCTTTTTTTTTTTAAGAAAGTAATGCTGTACAAACCTTAATTACTCTTGCATGCAGATTCTTAAGATATTAAGGTTAAGTTTCTTCCCATGCGTTCTTCTGGGATGATTTTCCATGTTTTTTTTTCTCTCTCTCACAAACTTCCCAACAGCTCAAACTCAGATCTAATTAAGTCTAATGTCACTTCACATGTTCTTCTATTGAATATGATTTTCATTTCATCATGATTTATGCAATCTTTTTGGATACTATCAAAAAGCCAGGTTTCAATCATCATTAGAACAGGACACATTTTACACATAATGAGAAAACAAGCTTGGTCCATACATCATGAAGGTCCAGACTTTAAAGCTCTTGATTCTACATTGTACTTGCACTTTTAAATATGTAGTTCTTGTAATTGTGGCAGTTGTTAAAGCTGTCAATCACAGGTAATACCATAATGGTTCCTCAGTATTGCCAATGTATATCGTTTTCTATAGTTCTATACAACCTATAGTTTCTATAGTAGCAGCCTAGAAACTAAATACTGTAGTAAATGTGTTATTACAATAATATGTGATAAAATCTTGAAATGTCGGTTAAAAAGCCTTCATGTATGTGTGTGCACGTCAGTGTCAGTTTTAGCTGATTGACGTTCGTTATAGCGTTGTATGCTGGTGAAATTCTATAGAATAAAAAAATGGGTTGCACATTTTTTCATTAGCAAATCTGATCACACCTTTGTTGCATGCTGGTGATTCACACACCGGGCTTCAGGCATGCACTGATAGTTGTGTGTTTCTCATGAGGTCTGTCCTGGTTAGATCCACTTTGCTTTTGTCTCACAAAATATACTTTTGCTGTCACAGTAAAAATGTAAATGTAATAATAGTTATTTTGAACATTAATAATAATTTGCATTTTAATACTATAGGTTTAAAGCATATGTTAAAGCATAAACACATCAGAACACCAAAGGAAATTATGAGATCAGAAAACTTAATTGAAGGAAAGGTCATTAAATGGGTTAGGGTTGTTAATCTCTGAATAACCGTAAATCAATCTCTCGTTCAGGATGTGCGACCCCTGTCATTCTTCACACCTATTACATTATTCATCAGTTTATGTCTGTAGTTTGATTCTAAAATAAAGATGTTTAATATTAACCTTTAAAAAAAACTATGTGATCTTACTTTCCACTTACTATCAGGAATAATTAACATAGAAAGACAATATGTTCTTTCATTTTCAAACGATTCAGTCTCTGCAATTAAATAATCAATATTCAGTCAACCTCTATATTATAATCTGTCATATTCAAATTCTGTACTGATATTTGCCCCTTTGTAACTTAATAACTTTTAAAAATAAAGGTTCTTTATTGGCATTGATGGCTTCATATAGAACCTTCAACATCCATAGAACCTTCTCAAACAAAGGTTCTTTAGATTATTCAAATGTTCTTCACACTAAGAAAGAAAAAAAAGGTTAATTTAGAAGAACTGGTGGTTTCACATTATTTTGATGGTCCCTTTAACACATTCTGTTGACTGTTACATATAGTCAGTAGAATATCTGTTGTTGAGCATCAAAAAATAAAGTCTACTAATACTCTATAATACTCTAATGACAGTTAGTTCAAAAGGTACCAACAAAATAAAGTGTTACCGAACTGGTTCAATGGCATTGGTGTGAAAAAGCATGAATAAAATAAATAAATAAATAAATAAAAGGTCTAGAGGTCTATTCACACCAAGAACGCTAACTACAATAATAACTATAATAGCGTCCCCCAGCAAATGATATTGATCTGTTTATGAAACGCACAATCTGCAGTTTTGTCGTATGATGCTTTAAATGCTCAAACTCTTTAAAGCAGGATTGATTCTGATTGGCTGTCAATGTTTTTATCATTCATCAGCTGGAAAAATTCGTTCTGAAAGTGATTCAATGATTTCTCTGTGCCGTTATCGTTATAGTTGTGGTGTGAACTGTTATTCTTTTATATATAGAACGATATTTACTATAGCCTATCTTTATGGTTATAGTTATCATCCTTGGTGTGAACGGGCCTTTGGTTCAGCTCTCCCTAAAATATACAGTCTGTGTAAAACAGATGCACTGTGTGAATGAACAAACGTGACTGGCTTGTAAAACATTCTAACTATACAATCTTGCACATGCTTTCTTTTCTGAGACATGTACTATTGTCTAATAGGCCTAATTTGGTGATTTTTGCAGTCTCTGCATGAATCAAAGGGTGCGATTAAGTCCTGTAATCAGAATAATTCGATGGAAATCATAGGTCCGCCCTTTTGAAGAATCATACACCCATGAAGAAAAGACAGTGCAGTCTGATTCCAGTGAATCAGAAGTGACGAGTTTACGGGGTGCATTGGAGGGTGTGGCTTTTCTCACTGCCAGCTGATGACACACGGCTCTAGAGACATCAGCTAATTCACAGACTGTATTCACTGTTCAAGTGACTCAGGAAACATTAGCATTTGACAGACACACTCCCTGGACAGACCGGTTCTGAACGAGCACATGTGCCTGCGGGCAGGGCCGACCCGAGCGTGAGGCGGGGCCGGTGTGTGAGAGAAGCCCGTCTCCTCTCCTGCAGGTGTCCATCACACCCAACGCTGAACTACACTGCATGTGCAAATGACGAAATATGGTTGTTTTCATCAGTATTTAGAAAGCACGTTTCAGCATAATAGCGTACGTGCCGTCTAGTAGGAGTTGTTGATAGGTCACGAGTCACTAATGACCAGGGTTGTGGACTCGAGTCGCATGACTTGGACTTGACTTGGACTCGAGTCCCAAATTTGATGACTTGCGACTCGACTTGACATAATCAAAGATGACTTGCGACTCGACTTAGACTTAGACAACAATGACTCGCGACTTGACTCGGACTTGAGCCCTGTGACTTGGAAAGACTTGACCTACCTTCTAAAACCACAGATCAGAGTTGTAATAATCACTGTAGTATATCACTGTATCATTGACGCATGATCACAGCGCCGATTAGCTCTGCTTTCGCACGTTTGGCACTGAGCCAGAGAGCGCGTGATAGAGTGCGTTCAGCAGCGCTTGTCAGTTGTCATTTATCACACGTTCAGACAGTTTTCAACCAAATAATGTTTTTTTCTTTTATTTTTCAGGCATTTAAATACACGAGTACTAGCGAATCATTTATAATTTGAGAAAAAGCAATCAAACTGATGTCTAAGTTAGCGGAAATAAATAGGCTACTAAACCTTTCAAATATAATTTTGAGACATGTTTTTTTTTTTCCCACAACAAACGCACATTTTAGCCTATAGGTAACTATAAAGTCTTCTCCTTGTTCACCAGCCACTCACTTTCATGTCTTTCGGGAGAAATGGATGGATTTATGTTTTGTAGGCTAAATGACAGGCACGTAGCCCCAAAAAGTGTCACGTGACGCTTGATACGTCGCCGTGGAAATAGGGATGTTCTACTGTCGCGTTAACAAAATAATTTAACCAGGGATTCAATATTTTAAACTTAATGTGTAGCAAATCACGATTAATTTTCCCGATGAACAGTTTTATTTTTAAATCTGCATTGCCCATTCTCTCTCACACATATACAAAATGTGCAGCAGTTATTTCTATTAAATGATTTTGCCTTTGTTACTGGGTTAGCAATAAAATATTTTTTTTCACTGCCTTTTCCTTTTTTTGTCACACATAAGAAAAATACCTAAATTGAACTGAGATAGATGGGTGCCCTTAGTGAAAATTTTATCGCAATAAATATGACATTAAACAAGTCATGAACATATTTGAAAAGCCTTCCTGATATAAATTATATACATTCAATTTTTCTATAGTAATTAACACTGAGACACTAATTTGTGCAAAAAGCACTAATGACTTGTTTAAGACTTGAAGCTTAAACTCGAGGACTTGCAACTTGACTTGGGACTTGAATGAAAAGACTCGAGACTTACTTGTGACTTGCAAAACAATGACTTGGTCCCACCTCTGCTAATGACCTCGCAGCAAGCCATTTTGCATTTAAAAGACGCAGGAAGAATGCAGAACATTTGGGAGAAAACACAAAAGCATGGACATAATTTTCCCTCCCATCTCATATTTTTTTCCATTATACCATATCCCTTGTGTTTTGTGATTGGTTTAGTATTTTTCCCCTCAGAAATGTGGAGAAATCTTGTTTGATCTTTTCATTTATGTCAGCCTATAGGCTAATAATAAAAGGGCAAGTTAAAGTCGTTACAATGGAGATCTTTTCACTCTGGATAATATAAATAAAGATTTTATGATTATTTGGATTACTGGATTAATTACCTTGGATTAATGATTGTAATGTTAAAAGGGTTAATTCACCCAAAAATGAAAATACTGTCAGTAATCACTCTCCCTCATGTCGTTTCAAACCCGTAATACTTTCGTTCATTTCCGGAACACAAATGAACATCTTTTTAATTAAATCTGAGAGATTTCTATCCCTCCATTGACAGCTATGCTACTAACATGTTGATACAACAAAAAGTTTAAAGAGATCATAAAACAAATCCATATGTATTGAGTGGTTTAGCCCAAATGTTCTGAAGAGACTCGATCGCTTTATATGATGAACACATTGAATTTAGGCTTTTATTCACATATAAACATTCATCAACTCACACATCAGTTGTGGTAAATGGAAGCTCAAGCATGTTTGCTTGATGTGCAAGAACCAATGAGGTTCATTCTCGTGTTACGCTGCACGTTTGTGTCACGTGAGGTTGAAGCAGACGAGGTAGTAGTATCCATTTGCAGATTGACTTTACTTACACAAACTCAAACTGCACAGAAACAGGAAAACCCAGCAAACAACATTAAGGACCCACAAAGACTGAACTAGACACACAGGCTTAAATACAAGGGTAAACGAGCTAACAAGATAACAAGAGGGTGTGGCTAATAGGAAACACCTGTGACAGACTAATAAACATAACGGGGTCCTGCTAAACATGGAACAATACAGAAACACAGAGTAGACTTGTGACAAACATGAAACCAGACAGAAACACAGACTAGACTGTGACATAACTTCCCCCTTAAAGAGCGGATCCCAGACACTCTTCAGAATATAGTCCAGGGGTCTGCGTGAAGTTGGCCTCCCACCCAACGCAAAATGTCATCAAAATAGGCTCAATCGTTTGTGCTGATTTGTGCTGTAAAAAGTTTCGTTTGTGCTGCTTCGGTTTTTTAGATATTAAAATAATATTTTTAGGTCATTCTGAGGTCACTCAGCCCCCCACATGATCCAATTTCACCCAAAATAATCTCGTTCGTTTGTGCTGTTTTGTGCTGTAAAAAGTTTATTTTGTGCTACGTCGGGTTATAAAATATGAATCATTGAAGGTTAGGTCGATGACGTCACTCAGCCCCCCCACATGTTCAAAATTCACCCTAAATAGTCTAGTTCATTTGTGCTTCGTTTGTGCTGGTTTGTGCCGGTAAAATGTTCGTTTGTGCTGCGTCGGTTTTTAAAATATCAGACATTGAATTATTGTTGATGGCGTCACCAGCCCCCCCATATGCTCCAAATTCACCCAAAGTCTCATTCGTTTGTGCTGGATTGTGCGGTAAAAAAATCGTTTGTGCTGCGTCAGGTTTTAACATATGACATTAAATCAAATTACAAATGTTATTCATTAGGCTATAGGCTACAAGCTGACTGAATAAAATAGATAATTGAATTGGTCACCAAGATAAAAAATAGTTAGTAATGGTCATTCTGGTTACTTAGGCTATTTTTAAGACATGTCTATCTATTTTTATATGAAGCCAGTTCGGGTTCGTTATATTAAATCTCTTATCAAAATGTTAGAAGCTGATAAGGATGATTTAATAGAACATCAATTTCGTATCACTGTTTTTGTAGTCCCTGTATATTGTTTAAAAAAACTTCATGGTGTTCAGACATTGTCAGACTATTTTTTTTTTTGTCACTCAATTTCTCTCTGGGCAAAATGGATTCGTGCCCTCAAGTCGTAGTTTAAATGTAACTTCAGCAAATTTGGGCAAGAGAACAGCGAAAATATCCACACTATCCAAAATATGAGCACACTTTTAAAGTAGAATTGACAAAGACTTTGTCATCACATAATTTGTTCAGGAGATGTAGTGTTCTATTTTATGGAAGTTTGCACTCAAGTCTATTACTTTGTGTGGTATTTTTGGTTTGAAGACAGATAGTAACTTGTCAGTATTAAGTGTTTTTAAGTTTAAGTTTTTAAAGGTCAATTTTTTTTTGTTGTTAATGGATGTTCCATAGTACATGATTAAATTTCAAAAGTTTAATCATTTTGACTTAATTCATTGTCATGATTTTCCACATACATAATAATAATAGTTATTAAATAAATTATATATAGCCTACACAGACACATACTGTACATACACCAGGGACGTGCGGTCAGGGTAGGCAGGGTAGGCAGTGCCTCACCAAAGGAAATGTTGACATTACATTTATTAATTCCAAGAGCTTTATTAATTCACCACGTTATTAATTGCATTTATTTTATTCCAAATATAAATTTTTCTAACAAAAAATTTCAGGAATACACATATAATACACTCCTTTTGCCATTGTTTGCTCCTAAAAATCATTTTTTCGTTCAGAAAATCCAAGGCCATGGCCATTGAGGCAGAGGTTAGCTGTGCCTCTTTGGTCCATAGAACGTAGTTTACGTAGATTTGCGCATGCGCAGTCAGTTCTCGTGCTGTCTTGAATTATCAACATTGAGGCAGAGACCGAGCTTGCTTCATGTCACGTGATCCACTCACTCTGCGCTTCCCGCTACTTAGCATCTAGCGGCGCCTAGCGTTGGAAGCGTCCTATGAAGAAAAAAGAGCTGTGGTCATTAACGGGAAACGATCGTGGTTGTAGACGATCGTCCATGCGTCTGTCCCTCTGGACAAAGATGTCAATTACTTTGTTGTAAAAGTCCTCTTTGTTGGGTGTATTTCTCAATTTCATGAGTCTCTCCTTTTCAATGGAAATAAGAGCCAAGGAGGAAAGTCTGTTCTGCTCCATTCACGTCAGAGGCGCCCGCGCCATTGGATGTGCAGTTGCCGCAGCACAGCCTAGAGCGAGCCATACGCTCACTGTGCTAACGTTAGCTGTGCAGCTGCAAATGCGTTTTACAAATAGGCTTCAATAAATCGAGGAAAAGGAGTTTCGTCTACAAACAAACGTAAGCACCCCCTTTAAAACGTAAATTATTCATTTATTTATTATTTTTAAAAACCTTATATTGGCTTGTGTGTGTTGTCTGATGGTGGACTATAGGTCTGCTGTGCGCTGACACCAAAATGTTATCTCTTCCATACCCTGGTGCGCCGTCACCTCTGCCACATTTGTACTGTAGGTCTATCTGTGCGATTATGGTGCATTTCGTAAGGGTTAAAATGCTGTTTTGTAGTCCTCTTTTTTTAATCCTGGTGCGCCGTCGCCAGACGCTCATTGCGTGTCGGTGTGTGCGCCTAGTGCAGTTTGTAGGAGCGATAATAAGCTGTTTTTGTACTTTAAAGCTGCACTGCTGACACAATGTTTTCTGACTGTAACGTTAGCCTATTAAAATCCTGGGTAGGGTTGCACCAGCTGTTCTTAAGTTCTTACTTAAACTGGAACGTAAAGTCCACACTAGAGGCTTAGTAACTACTAGCTAGTTTGTAACTAACTCTTTACTTTATTCCGTTGCACCATTTGTTCGTAAGGCAGAACGTAGCTAGTAGGTCGTAAACTCTCCGTAAAGTAATGCGTTGACGCATAGAATGACGTCTATTTTTTTAAGCCAATCACAAGCCTTCTTATAGGTAAACAGGAAATAGTCTGAACAGCGCGGAATTTCAAACCCATTCTTGACTAACCGAAAGTTTAAAAAAGACGTTACAACAAACGTTGTCAAAATCAAAACATTAAACTTTTTTTAAGTATGGTGTCATCGGCCACTTTTTAAGTGGGTGGGCAGAATCACCCGGCAGAATGCCACTATACTCCCCGGAATCAAACTTTTCAAATATGTTTGATCTTCTTAGGATGACGCTGTCGTGCTTTGAACCTGGCCATCTAGCAACGCAGTTTAAGAAACACAAACTTGGGTCACAGATGACTTGGGTGTTTAGTGAATGAAATCCCTTCCTATTCACAAAAGCATTCTCATCCACTGTTGGTGCTTTTATCCTGATTTGTGTCCCATCGACGCAGCCAAGTACATCAGGGAAACCGGCAATGGCATGGAATTTTTGCCTGTTTGTGTTTTGTACATTTATGCTTGGCATGCACACGTAAGTTAGTTGTTCGTGTGGCGACACAAGGCAAGTGACACCCTGCGGATCACTCTACATACTGTAGATTTATGAATTTGTATACAATCGCCGACTAAGTTTTGAAATGATCCAGTAGCAAGCGCCGTTTCGGTCTGTTTCATGTTGAATATCAGCCGCGGTCATGTCCGTTATCCGCTTTATTCCCTCTCTTTTAAAGCTCAAACGAGCAAATATGTCGACATCATCATAAATATCCAAAGGATGATGTCGGTCTCGTAAAACTCGTCGACGAATTTGCGGTTCTCAATTACGAGCTCATCGATGTAATCTAATCTGGCTGCCATCTCATTCCGAACGTTATTCATGGGCAGAGCTGCCGTAAATATTTAGGTGGAACGTAGAGTTACGTTTAAACTAAGTTTAATGGTGCAACGGAAAAATATTTAGTAGTGCGTAAGTTGTAACTTAGTGCCCATTTACGTCAAAACTAGGCTAAGTTGTAACTTACGCACAGCTGGTGCAACCAGCCCCTGGTGCGCCGTCACCAGAGTGACCAGGGTAGGGTTGCACCAGACGTTCGTAAGTTCTTTCATAAATTGGAACGTAAAGTCCACACTAGAGGCTTAGTAACTACTAGCTAGTTTGTAACTAACTCTGTACTATATTCCGTTGCACCATTTGTTCTTAAGGCAGAACGTAGCTAGTAGGTCTTAAAGGGTTAGTTCACCCAAAAATGAAAATTATGTCATTAACGACTCACCCTCATGTCGTCCCAAGCCCGTAAGACCTCCGTTCATCTTTGGAACACAGTTTAAGATATTTTAGATTTAGTCCGAGAGCTTTTTGTCCCTCCATTGAAAATGTACGTACGGCACACACTCTTTGTCCAGAATGGAAATAAAGACATCATCAAAGTAGTCCATGTGACATCAGTGGGTTAGTTAGTATGTTTGGAAGCATCGAAAATACATTTTGGTCCAAACATAACAAAAACTACGACTTTATTCAGCATTGTATTGTCTTCCGGTTCTGTTGTTGATCCGCGTTCACGATTCCGCAGTGACCCTGCTGACGTAAGACGCTGATGACGTGTTATCTGGAGATTAGGACATCCGCGACATGCACACCTACGCACCATTTTAAAAAAATATATAGCAATACAAAAATACAAACAATGTAGAATAGCTTGAATACAGCGCCCGTCTCCCTCAAACTGTAAACGAAGCTCGGGCGCACCAGATAACACGTCATCGGCGTCTTACGTCAGCAGGGTCACTGCGGAATCGTGAACGCGGATCAACAACAGAACCGGAAGACAATACAATGCTGAATAAAGTCGTAGTTTTTGTTATGTTTGGACCAAAATGTATTTTCGATGCTTCCAAACATACTAACTAACCCACTGATGTCACATGGACTATTTTGATGATGTCTTTATTTTCAGTCTGGACAAAGAGTGTGTGCCGTACGTACATTTTCAATGGAGGGACAAAAAGCTCTCGGACTAAATCTAAAATATCTTAATCTGTGTTCCAAAGATGAACGGAGGTCTTACGGGCTTGGGACGACATGAGGGTGAGTCATTAATGACATAATTTTCATTTTTGGGTGAACTAACCCTTTAAGCTCTACGTAAAGTAATGCGTAGTCGCATAATATGACGTTTAGCCTCGATGAACCAGTAGTAGCCTTCAAATACGTGAGCAGAAGTTGTTGAATTGCCGTGAATTTCAGTTTATCCTTCATTCTAACAACTTTTGCCTCCCGTTACTAACAGTAAAAATAAGTTTCCATTAAATACGATACTTGATCATGAATAACATAAATGTTTTATATGTAAATAACATTCAGAAACTGTATTTGAAATGAAACAAGGATCAATAAATAAATATTGATACAAAAAATATAAGATATTAGTACGTTTATGGATTATGACTGATATTTGACATGCACAACATGGACCGATGCACACAGCAGCGCTGTTTAGGACGGGTTGGTGTTAAAGAGCCGCTAACAAAGTTATCTTTTAACATCCCAGATAGCAAAAAATATCCGCACGGCTTCTTTTTGCCGCCGGCCCTAAGCTGTCGGCTATAGGTGCGTCTCGCTGGCGGGGATGAAACGTTTGCCGCCGAATTCGTCACTCCCATTTTTTGCGAAATGCCACCGGCGAATAGCTGGCGGGCCGACTGCTTCATTTTCTCTGGCGGTTGCCTCCGCGGCCGGCTGGCGGCAAGCCGCTTTGAAATACAAGGATTTCTACTCTCAAAATCGACCAGCCATGGCTATTTTTATTTATTTATTTTTTTGCTCCAAAGCCATTAGGGTTTAGGCTATAACAGATTCTTGACTCTTGATTCCATGATAAGGTTTAGGAAATGACATTTAAATTACTTTGAAACTCTGAAGATTATACAGTAAAATATATTTAATTATTTTATGCAGGTACAAATTATTTACATTTCTTTGATTGATGCACATTTGAGACATGCACCAACAAACCAAAAATAATTTGGCAATAAAACTTACTTGGCAATAAATATCTTTCTGATTAGGTTTTAAAATAGATATTTAATTAATGGTATGAACAATTTTGCAGATTATTTTTTTAAAGGCAATTAAAAAAAATCTAAACACATAACATATAAATGTTAAAAATTTATTACTGAAACACATTACAAAGACTGTGAACTGTGAAGTACTGAATTGTGGAGTTAGACCGTACAGTTTTGCACCATTGCTGTGTTCAGGATTTTTTGCCCGGGCTAAAACTGTGGCTCGATGACGCACTGGAGCCACTGAGGCTGGCCCCTCTCCTAACAATATGACTAGAGCACATTGCGCATCAGTTTGCCGCAGTTAGATTAGAACACTTAAATAGCACGGTGTTACAAACTCCTGTACGGTAGGTGGCGGTATGCACCTAAAAGTTGATTACAACTTACAATCCGCCATTAATCAAGAGAAGAAGAAGATTGCCGAAGTTACTGCAGCCTACAGTTTGCAGTTTGCCTTTGTTACAGTACACACTGAGGTTAAGCAATGTTGCTAGTAACGTTACATGTAGAAATGTAATTCGCTACTTACAGTAGTTAGCCAAAGCTTTACATCTAGAAAGACTACGTATAACTTATGTTTTTTTTCTAACAAAACATAACATAATAATGTATATAAGTTGTGTAAATTATTTTGTTTGTCCGAACAAGTATGCTGCTAGTTCAGTTCACAATGTAGCAACAGTGGTTAATATTGGCTCTCTTTGATAACTGCAGCAAGCTTTATGGAAAAGAACATGTGACATACAACATGCATGGATTGGTTTGGTGCACCTCAGACAAGATGCCAAAAAGTATGGTGTCCTTGATAACATCTCATGCTTCCTATTTGAAAACTTCCTTGGGCGCCTGAATAAACAATAGGAGAAAGTCATCGCTCAGTTATTGGCCCTTGGACTCCCCTGGCACCTCGTGTACAGCATGAAGTTTTCTGCTATGAAGGTATATTCTAGGCCTATGTCTTAGTGTCCAGTGTTTTAACAGTATTGAAAATAGTGCCTTAAGTTGTATTTTTTTTTTTTTTTTTTTTTAGATTTCGAGAGACTCCAGAATGGAAAAACAAGCCCTGAGGGAAAGCAATGCCCCAGCAGGTGAGAACATGCACACTTTCTTAAATTTAACTTTTTTTGTGTGTGATGTAGGTCCAAAATTACCATATACCTTTCATTTTGTAGCTTCAGATGACAGCGGCTCACTTCGAGAGCAGGTTAAGCAAGTTGGGACAATGTTGAAGACGTTTGCTCGCACTGGGCAATCAGGTACAACTTGCAAACAACGCAGGCGTTGGTTGTGGTTTAATTCCCACTGGGGTCACCTGTACATGTAGTAAACCTAGATATAACTGTCATAGTTTAGTAGTTGAGGGACCAGGACTGACTACTTTATTATTTTATTCTGGGAACCCCTGTAGGTGCAGATCAGACCCTAATGCTGCGACGTCTTGGAGAGTTTGGTGATGTTGTGCGTAGCATGGACAACAAAATGGACACTATGCTGCAACATTTTCAGTGCCAATGTGTCTGTTGGAGTGTTATCCCTGCCAGGGGATCTGTTACTCCCCCTAGACACCCAGGAAGATTTGGCGTTACTTGACAGCAGTATGAGGCAGGATCAAGAGCTCCAGGAACGATTTGTAAGTGTGCTGATTTCGTTTATAACGCCGTAGTAAAAAAAAAAAAAGTCGTTTTTTTTTTCTTCTAAAAAGTAAAATTAAGATTGTACACTGCATATTCTACAGTCTGAATCCACAGCCTGTTACATTTTCAGTTTATGAGAAGCTTCAGAGAAATGTAATTTGTTACACTTTTGTTTTTGTATTTTCAGCTTCGGTTTTTGGAAATCGCATGTGGGAGGGACCTAAAGACAACCGTGTGGCGAATGCTTCAGAGTATCTTCTTTAGAGACCTTTTCCTGAAGACCATTGTTCAAAGTAAATTGGATATTTTTTTTATATTTAAGTAGATGTGTATGACCTTATGCCATTCAAATGGAATGACAGATCTTTATTTTCTACAGGAGCCATCCGGAAGAACCCGGCGACCCAGGATGCCACTGATGAAGCGATCCAGGTAAACGTTACGCGTTACCTGAAAGGAGCATCTGACCGTGAAGGTGGAAAAAGGCGCCGCACAGCTGAGAGGGACCCACAGCCGACCCCTTAAACCTAGGCTGACTACTGACACCGCAGCATCACTGACAACTGGAACCCTTTTTTTTTTCCTGCAGTCAGTAACATCAAGACCTCTAAAAAAGCCTTGTTACAGTGCTTAACTATTCTATTTTTAAATATAGCTTGTAAATCCTAGATTATACATCTAATACTTGATATCTGCATATTATTTGGTATCAAATATTCTACTTGCCGTGACTTCAGTATTGGCTTATTTCATTCCGTCAGTGCTTAACGATTCTGTTATAGTTTGTAAATCCTATTTCGTGCCTGATATTTTATATTGCACATTAACTAGTACCAAAAATTCTACTTTCATTCCATCAGTGTGCTTAACTGTTATTCTATTAAAAATAGCTTGGAATACTATTTCATACCTCTGATACTTGATATTGCACATTACCTGGTACCAAATATTCTACTTCATTCTGTCACAGTGCTTAACTGTTATTCTATTGTTAAATATAGCTTGTAAATACTTGTGCCACAGGTCAGCATTGCAGTTATAATGGTATATTCTACTCCAGAGCTTTACTCTAATTTATTACCACTTATCCTATTGTTAGAAATCACTTGTAAATATGTTATACCTCAAATTATTTGGTATCCTTCACTTTCTTTGGTACCAAATATCCTCATTACTTGTGTTTACTGGTAATTCTTTTCATCCCAGAGCTGACCTCTTTATATTATTAGCAAGTATTGTAAGTGTTAAAATTGTGGGGGTTTTTTTTACCAAAATTTAATTGGAAACCTGCATGTTAGTGTGTGTGTGTGTATGTATATATGTATTTGTATTTTTCTGTTATATTTCAGTGATCTGACATCTTGTTTTAATGACGGTTACTGTACTTTGAAATGTGGAATTAAAATGCCAAATGGAAATTTGTCTGGTTTGATCAATCATTATTCTTGATAAACTGCATGCTATAAATATTAAATATATATATATATATATATATATATAAGTGCAATAAGCGGCGGGACAGCAGCTCGCTCGAAAATAGCGTTTACCTCCGACGGGCCGCGGAAGGTCCGCCTTCAGTATAACGGCGCGCCGTCAAACGTGTTTGCGATTACGCCATTCTGACGCTTCTACTGTCTCCGGAGCGCCGCCGGCGGTCCGCCGACTCATTGCTATCTGGGATAATGTTCTCTCTCTTAAAATGTAAGCGAGTGTAAATGTCAGAATTATCATATATGTCTAAAGAATTGAAGTCTGTCAGGTAAAAGGAGCTTATTGATGCAGTTTAGTCTGTCTGATATTTTATTCTAACCGTTACTGCTGATCGGAGGCTGCCGTAAATATTTAGTTGGAACGTAGAGTTACGTTTAAACTAAGTTTAATGGTGCAACGTAAAAATATTTAGTACTTCGTAAGTTGTAACTTAATTCCCATTTACGTCAAAACTAGGCTAAGTTGTAACTTACGCACAGCTGGTGCAACCGGCCCCAGACCAATAGTGTGTGTGTGGCTGCCTGTGAGCGTTTGCGAAGGAGTATAGGCTGCTTTTCGGTTCGCTGACAACGCGCCGCCCCCCTCTGCGTCCCGCACAAAACATTTGTTTGTTGTATAAGTCATAAGATAAATGTGTCCATTAATTTGATCATTAGATTTGATTGTGCATTAGCCTCACATATGACTGACTTTGCTGTATGCAGGCAGCGATGTGATGATGCCTGATATGAACATGGGCTGCTACATTAACTGAATGAATATAAGAACATATGCCACATATAGGTCACAGCCTACCCATGACAAGATTTCACCGCACGTTACTGACATACACACACAGTACCAGTCAAACATTTGTACATTTTGTAATGTTTCTCTAAGAAGTCCCTTCTGCTCACCAAGGCTGCATTTATTTGATGAAAAATACAGTAATATTGTGAAATATTATTTCACTGCTGTTTTCTATGTGAATATATAGTAGTGTAATTTATTCCTGTGATCAAACCTCAATTTTCAGCATCATTACTCCAGTCTTCAGTGTCACATGATCCTTCAGAAATAATTATAATATGCTGATGTTATGAATTTGATGCTCAAGAAACATTTCTGATCATTATCAATGTTGAAAACAGTTGTGCTGCTTAATATTGTTCTTTTTTCTTCTTCTTGAAACAAAGATATACAACCATTCAAAGTTTTTGGTTAAGTAATATAAAAAATACTACTTTTATTTAGCAAGGATGCATTAAATAGGCCTAATCAAAAGTGAAAAAATGATCACGGTTTCCACAAACATATTTGGTGAGCTTAAGAGACCTTTAAAAAAAGAAAAAAGAATACACACACACCCTGTATAGACACAGCAAAACAGATTATGGTGTGTGTTTTTATGACAATGTTCATATTATGTTAGGCTACGAACAAAACAACATAAAAACACTTACCTTGTAGTTTTCGTGTTACATTCCACATATCCTGCGATCCGCAGTGTTCGTTAAAAGTTGAAAAAAAATACTTTTTACAGCACAAAACAGCACAAACGACGCACAAACGATTGCGTCTACTTTGGGTGAATTTGGAGCATGTGGGGGGGCTGGTGACGTCATCTTCTATAATTCAATGTCTGATATTTTAAAACCCGACGCAGCACAAACGGACCTTTTACCGGCACAAAACAGCACAAACGAAACACAAACGAACGAGATTATTTTGGGTGAAATTGGATCATGTGGGGGGCTGAGTGACCTCAGAATGACCTAAAAATATTCTTTTAATATCTAAAAAACCGAAGCAGCACAAACGAAACTTTTTACAGCACAAACCAGCACAAACGATTGAGCCTATTTTGATGGAGTTCAGGAACAGCTTCCTCCGCAGCGGGCTCAGGAACAGCCTCCTCCACAGCGGGTTCAGGAACAGCCTCCTCCGCAGCGGTTCAGGGACAGCTTCCTCCGCAGCGGGTTCAGGGACAGCTTCCTCCGCAGCGGGTTCAGGAACAGCCTCCTCCGCAGCGGGTTCAGGGACAGCCTCCTCCGCAGCGGGTTCAGGGACAGCCTCCTCCGCAGCGGGTTCAGGGACAGCTTCCTCCGCAGCGGGTTCAGGGACAGCTTCCTCCGCAGCGGGTTCAGGAACAGCCTCCTCCGCAGCGGGTTCAGGAACAGCCTCCTCCGCAGCGGATTCAGGGACAGCCTCCTCCGCAGCGGGTTCAGGGACAGCCTCCTCCGCAGCGGGTTCAGGGACAGCCTCCTCCGCAGCGAGTTCAGGGACAGCCTCCTCCGCAGCGGGTTCAGGGACAGCTTCCTCCGCAGCGGGTTCAGGAACAGCCTCCTCCGCAGCGGGCTCAGGGACAGCTTCCTCCGCAGCGGGCTCAGGAACAGCTTCCTCCGCAGCGGGTTCAGGGACAGCCTCCTCCGCAGCGGGTTCAGGGACAGCCTCCTCCGCAGCGGGTTCAGGGACAGCTTCCTCCACAGCGATTTCAGGACAGCTTCCTCCGCAGCCGGTTCAGGGACAGCTTCCTCCGCAGCGGGCTCAGGGACAGCTTCCTCCGCAGCGGGTTCAGGGACAGCTTCCTCTGCAGCGGGCTCAGGGACAGCTTCCTCCGGACCGGGCTCAGGGACAGCTTCCTCTGCAGCGGGCTCAGGGACAGCTTCCTCCGCAGCGGGCTCAGGGACAGCTTCCTCCGCAGCGGGTTCAGGGACAGCTTCCTCTGCAGCGGGCTCAGGGACAGCTTCCTCTGGAGCGGGCTCAGGGACAGCTTCCTCCGCAGCGGGTTCAGGAACAGCTTCCTCCGCAGCGGGTTCAGGAACAGCCTCCTCCGAAGCGGGTTCAGGAACAGCTTCCTCCGCAGCAGGTTCAGGAACAGCCTCCTCCGCAGCGGGTTCAGGGACAGCCTCCTCCGCAGCGGGTTCAGGACAGCTTCCTCCGCAGCCGGTTCAGGGACAGCTTCCTCTGCAGCGGGCTCAGGGACAGCTTCCTCCGCAGCGGGCTCAGGGACAGCTTCCTCCGCAGCGGGTTCAGGAACAGCTTCCTCCGCAGCGGGTTCAGGAACAGCCTCCTCCGCAGCGGGCTCAGGGACAGCTTCCTCCGCAGCGGGCTCAGGAACAGCCTCCTCCGCAGCGGGTTCAGGAACAGCCTCCTCCGCAGCGGGTTCAGGAACAGCTTCCTCCGCAGCAGGTTCAGGAACAGCCTCCTCCGGAGCGGGTTCAGGGACAGCCTCCTCCGCAGCGGGTTCAGGACAGCTTCCTCCGCAGCCGGTTCAGGGACAGCTTCCTCTGCAGCGGGCTCAGGGACAGCTTCCTCTGGAGCGGGCTCAGGGACAGCTTCCTCCGCAGCGGGTTCAGGAACAGCTTCCTCCGCAGCGGGTTCAGGAACAGCCTCCTCCGAAGCGGGTTCAGGAACAGCTTCCTCCGCAGCGGGTTCAGGAACAGCCTCCTCCGAAGCGGGTTCAGGAACAGCCTCCTCCGCAGCGGGCTCAGGGACAGCTTCCTCCGCAGCGGGCTCAGGAACAGCCTCCTCCGCAGCGGGTTCAGGAACAGCCTCCTCCGCAGCGGGTTCAGGAACAGCTTCCTCCGCAGCAGGTTCAGGAACAGCCTCCTCCGGAGCGGGTTCAGGGACAGCCTCCTCCGCAGCGGGTTCAGGACAGCTTCCTCCGCAGCCGGTTCAGGGACAGCTTCCTCTGCAGCGGGCTCAGGGACAGCTTCCTCTGGAGCGGGCTCAGGGACAGCTTCCTCCGCAGCGGGTTCAGGAACAGCTTCCTCCGCAGCGGGTTCAGGAACAGCCTCCTCCGAAGCGGGTTCAGGAACAGCTTCCTCCGCAGCAGGTTCAGGAACAGCCTCCTCCGCAGCGGGTTCAGGGACAGCCTCCTCCGCAGCGGGTTCAGGACAGCTTCCTCCGCAGCCGGTTCAGGGACAGCTTCCTCTGCAGCGGGCTCAGGGACAGCTTCCTCCGCAGCGGGCTCAGGGACAGCTTCCTCCGGACCGGGCTCAGGGACAGCTTCCTCTGCAGCGGGCTCAGGGACAGCTTCCTCCGCAGCGGGCTCAGGGACAGCTTCCTCCGCAGCGGGTTCAGGGACAGCTTCCTCTGCAGCGGGCTCAGGGACAGCTTCCTCTGGAGCGGGCTCAGGGACAGCTTCCTCCGCAGCGGGTTCAGGAACAGCTTCCTCCGCAGCGGGTTCAGGAACAGCCTCCTCCGAAGCGGGTTCAGGAACAGCTTCCTCCGCAGCAGGTTCAGGAACAGCCTCCTCCGCAGCGGGTTCAGGGACAGCCTCCTCCGCAGCGGGTTCAGGACAGCTTCCTCCGCAGCCGGTTCAGGGACAGCTTCCTCTGCAGCGGGCTCAGGGACAGCTTCCTCCGCAGCGGGCTCAGGGACAGCTTCCTCCGCAGCGGGTTCAGGAACAGCTTCCTCCGCAGCGGGTTCAGGAACAGCCTCCTCCGCAGCGGGCTCAGGGACAGCTTCCTCCGCAGCGGGCTCAGGAACAGCCTCCTCCGCAGCGGGTTCAGGAACAGCCTCCTCCGCAGCGGGTTCAGGAACAGCCTCCTCCGGAGCGGGTTCAGGGACAGCCTCCTCCGCAGCGGGTTCAGGACAGCTTCCTCCGCAGCCGGTTCAGGGACAGCTTCCTCTGCAGCGGGCTCAGGAACAGCCTCCTCCGCAGCGGATTCAGGGACAGCCTCCTCCGCAGCCGGTTCAGGGACAGCTTCCTCTGCAGCGGGCTCAGGGACAGCTTCCTCCGCAGCGGGCTCAGGGACAGCCTCCTCCGCAGCGGGCTCAGGGACAGCCTCCTCCGCAGCGGGCTCAGGGACAGCTTCCTCTGCAGCGGGCTCAGGAACAGCCTCCTCCGCAGCGGATTCAGGGACAGCTTCCTCCGCAGCGGATTCAGGGACAGCCTCCTCCGCAGCGGGCTCAGGAACAGCCTCCACCGCAGCCGGTTCAGGGACAGCTTCCTCCGCAGCGGGCTCAGGAACAGCCTGCTCCGCAGCGGGTTCAGGAACAGCTTCCTCCGCAGCCGGTTCAGGAACAGCTTCCTCCGCAGCCGGTTCAGGAACAGCTTCCTCCGCAGCCGGTTCAGGGACAGCTTCCTCTGCAGCGAGCTCAGGCGTGGTGGGCATGACATGAACTATGACAGGCTTCGGGAATAGTGTGAGCTTGTGGGGCTCCTCACTTGAAAAGCCCACCGTAAATGGCGAACCACTCAATAAAAGGGCGAACCCAATATATTGTGCCAGAGTGTAATGTGGGGTATCGTGAGGCATGAGGAAATACAGAAACTTATTAAGTCCCCGGCCAAACATGTCCTTTAAGTCCGTGTCCTTAAAGTTCACCCCATGGCAAAACTAAAAAAATTCTCTCACATAATCCTCCATCAGGCGTTTATCCTGGCAGAGGTGGAAGCGACAGTCTGCTGGATCCATGGTGGTGTGGGTCCTTCTGTCACGTCAGGTTGAAGCAGACGAGGTAGTAGGATCCATTTGCAGATTGACTTTATTTACGTTGTACACAACTCAAACTGCACAGAAACAGGAAACAAGAAACAGGAAACCCAGCAAACAACATTAAGGACCCACAAAGACTGAACTAGACACACAGGCTTAGGCCCCGTTTACACAAAGGGAAAACGCAGATATTTCCCTGCGGTTTGGCCTCTCATTTACACGAAAACCCCGTTTTTATCACAGAAAACGATTATTTCTTAAAACTCCGGCCAAAGTGGAGATTTCTGAAAACGCCGGTTATGTGTTGCCTTGTCAACTGGGAGAAACGGGGATTTAGGTTCTCTCTTGTCGATTCTGAGGATTCTGATTGGTTTGCATGGCTTTATCCTTCTCCCTACACTGCCGCCCATAGGTTTGGCATAGTTATGATGGCGCTCGCGGCGTATTTATGTGGGTTGCTTGCACGATGTTATTATTGAAAACGGAGGGGGGGGGGGGGGGGGTATTCGTTTCTCTAAATACCCGGCTATGTGTAAACGTAGCCTTAAATTCAAGGGTAAACGAGCTAACAATATGTTGCTAAACATGAAACAAGACAGAAACACAGAGTAGACTTGTGACAAACATGAAACCAGACAGAAACACAGACTAGCCTTGTGACAGTTTGAGCTTCAGCAAGAACCAATGAGTTTTTTTCTCGCACGTCCAAAAAAACAAAAAGCTATTTGCTTGATCTTCTGTGTTATGTTCGCTGATCAATGTTTATGTGAATAAAAGACTAAATTCACTCTGTTTATCATATAAAGCAATCAAGTCTCTTCAGAAAATTTGGACTAAACCGCTCAATTCATATGGATTCGTTTTAAGATCTCTTTAAACTTTTTGAAGCATCAAAGTGATAGTTGTGTAGTTGTCAATGGAGGGACAGAAATCTCTCAGATTTGATCAAAAAGATCTTCATTTGTTTTCTGAAGTTGAACGAAAGCCTCACAGGTTTGGATCGACATGAGGGTAAGTAAATGACAACAGAACATTAATTGTTTGGGTGAACTTACCCTTTGAATCAAGTTATTATAATACTTAAACACGTTGAACAGAACAGGCTGGAGTGACTGAAGTAAACAAATTTACATATATAACCTATAAAACAATCATTAACCAACCGAACAAATGAACATGAATAATTACAGATACATCCACTTATTAAAACATAGTAATATACATATATTTCTGCACCTAAACCCTTTCAAAAAGTACACCTTTGTATCTTATTTACCCACAATATCTTCAAAATTCAGGTGATATTTATATTTATTCATACTATTCAAAATACTGTAAATATGTTCATAATCTGTAAATGTTTATTCTGACTAAACCCAACTGTGACCTTATAATTTTATACAACCCCAAATCAGAAAAAGTTGGGAAATTTTGTAAAATGCATTAAAATCAAGAATCCGTGATTTGTTAATTCTATTTAAACTTTTTTAACTGACAAAAGTATAAAGAAAAGTTTTCCAATGTTTTCACTGACCAACATAATTGTATTTTGTAAATATGAAAAAAAAAATGATTTTGATGGCTGCAACACACCTCAAAAAAGTTGGGACAGAGACAAAATAAAAGTGAAAAGATTATCCAAATTAGATTATCCAACTCTTTTGAAACAGTCCACAATGAGCAGGTGAATTGGTAATAGTTGAGGGTATCGTGTTCGGGTGTAAAAGTGCTTCTCAGTCTTTTTAAGCAAAGATGGGTCATGGCTCATCACTTTGTGCCAAATATCATGAGAGAATTGTCAAACAATTAAAAAATCACATTTCTCAATGCAAGATTGCAAAGCATTTATTCCTTTCATCATCTTCCATACATAATATTGTCACAAGATTCAGGGAATCCAGAGAAATCTCAGTCTGTGTTGGGTAAGGCAGGAGACCTCTGTTGAATGTGCGTGACCTTTGAGCCCTCAGATGGCATTGCACAAGATGCCATCATGCTAATCCGTTAAATACAGACACATGAGCTCAGGAGTAATTTGGAAAACCGTTTTCACTGAACACAGTCTGACTCTGCATTAAGAAATGCCACTTGAATCACTGTTACGCAAGGAGAAAGCTTTACATCAGTTCTATGTGGAGATGCCGGCGAGTTCTCTGGGCCTGAGCTCATCTCAGATGGTCTAGAAGACAGTGGACATGTGTGCTGTGGTCAGATGAGTCCATGTTTCAGCTTGCTTTTGGGAGAAAATGGATATTGAGTTCTCAGTCCCAAAGACGAAAGGGACCAACCAGACTTTCACCAGCGACAGGTGCAAAAGCAAACATCTGTGCTGGTATTGAGGTGCATCATTGCAAACGGTATGGGTAACTTGCATTATTGTGAAGGTACCATTGACATGGAGGCATATATTTGGATTGTACAGAGACATAAACTGCCATCAAGATGACATCTTTCCTGGGAAGCAAGACAATGCCAGGCCTCATTCTGCATATGCTAAAACTGAGTGGTTTCTAGACTCTCTGCACCATAGAAGGGATGAGCCTGCCCGTTTACTGCAGTCCAGATATGTCTCTTATGGAAAAGGTATGACCCATCATGAAAAGGAGAATCAGGCAACGATGACCACAGACTGTTGAGCGGCTGTCTTGTATCAGACAAGATTGGGCAAATATTCCACAAGCAAAACTCCAACAATTAGTATCCTCAACTCCCAAATGATTCAAAAGTGTAATTAAAAGGAAAGGTGAAGAGACACAGTGGTAAACATGTCTCTGTCCCAACTTTTTTGGGGTGTGTTGCAGCCATCAAAATCAAAATTTGTTCATATTTACAAAATACAATTATGTTGGTCAGTGAAAACATTGGAAAACTTTTCTTTGTACTTTTGTCAGTTAAAAAAAGTTTAAATAGAATTAACAAATCACAGATTCTTGATTTTAATGCATTTTACAAAATGTCCCAACTTTTTCTGATTTGGGGTTGTAGTATTTTCATTATTTTGTATAATTTTACTCTTATCATTTGTATTACTATGTTTCTTGTTATATTTGTATTTGTATATGTGCACTGGAAGCTTCAGTACCAAGGAAAATTCCTTGTGTGTGCAAGTACACTTGGCAATAAAGCTCTTTCTGATTCTGATAAAGGGTGCATATTAGTACCTTTTAAAAGGATACCGGCCCTGTGACAGCTTTTGTACCTTTCTTTTTGAGAGTGAAAAAGAGACAATTATATTTAGGTACAATTTTTCATTTCGTTGTAATGTTTGCTTTGTTATTTAAGAAACAAAACATCTCATATGCAGTAGAACCTGCTTCTTTGTGCAGGTTTACAATGTAGACTAGCCTGTATTTACTCTATTTAATTAGTCTATAGCTATAAGTGGTTCTCCGTTTAGGGCTTTTCCTTCACTGGGAATTCTCTAAATATACTGATATAAGCCCTATTAATTACAATAGTTTTAATTATTGACTTTATGAATATTGATAGCAGATATGTGTCTTTTGTTAGTTAATAATTACCCTGTTCACACCAACCAGTCCAGTTACTAGCCTAGGCCTACTTTTCTTGTCCCTTTGAACTTGAGCGCAATGAAAGACAGTGGGAACTTGTTTTACGTATCAACATATAGGTTATAAACAACTGACTAAACATTTATAATGAAAACATTTGGCATATGCTTCAAATTACACAGCAGCGCCTGTAAATAATCGAGGCTAGCAGCAGACGGCGCTATAAGCTAGCTCTCTTGTGACTGCAAACTCTGTGACGTAAGCGCACAGGAAACAAGGACCGGTCAACTTCCGGTGGCCATATTGCGGTGATACAGCGAGTTTTGTGAGGGAGCTTCATCATGATTTCTTCTCAAGCTTATGGTGATAATGGAAAGATGAAGGATTATCACTACTCTGGTCCAGTGGAGCATAAATTCTCTCCTTATGCTTTCAACGGAGGGTAAGAAGGATTTTCTGTCTTGTCTTCATCTTCCTTACATGACGAACATTACATGACAGTTCACTTCATGCAGAAATCCTCTTACAAACTCTTTATAAAGTGATTCCTACTTCTGTTATTTTATCCATATATAAAGCTTGGCATTCTATAGTTAAATTCAGTCGTAATGGTAAATAATAAGTTGGTAGGAAGGGAGTGCTTTTTTTACTTTCACTATCATAACTGCAGCATTTGTCAAAACTGCTGATATCTGCACTAATAATATGATATATATATATTTCATGGTGTAGTGATGTTACTGCCTGATTTCTGCAGATTCATTTCAGTGGCGAAATAAGAATTATTATTATGGGATATATACATATACTCACTCATACAGACAATGTTGGATACGTTTCTCTAAAAACCTAATTATTAGCTACTAATCAACAGTGTAAGTAGATCACTGGTCTAATTACTCTTTCTAAAATGTAGCTATTGCATAAAACATCCCATATCAACCTCGACCAAATGAACAATACAAGGATAGACATGAAACTGCAGCACTTTTAAATCTTTCAGATAAATAATATAAAATTGTATTATTCTTGAACATACCAAAGTATTTAAAGGGATAGTTCATTCAAAATCATAATTTACTCAAACTCATGTCGATCCAAACCCGTAAGTCTGTCATTCATCTTTGAAACACAAATGAAGATCTTTTTAATGAAATCTGAGAGATTTCTGTCCCTCCATTGACTCTCTATGCAACTATGCTTTAAAAAGATTACATAAGCTAATTTTCTTTTTTGGGTGAACTAACCCTTTAAAGGGAGAAAGTTACATTAAAACACATTTTAACATGATCAGATTTGAAAGTTTCATGTTAAATCCCCTATTGCTTTATAGAAAACGGTTCTATAGTCTATTTAGTATTTAGTGCAATTACATCAGAAGTAATTGTAATTAAATTACATTACTTTATCAAAGGAAAAGTAACTAAACAACACTATATATATATATATATATATATATATATATATATATATATATATATATGTGTGTGTATATATATGCTTGTTCATTATATCAATTCTGAACAAAAAAAAGTTATGGACTGCAGCTAATATATATATATATATATATATATATATATATATATATATATATATATATACACACACACACACAATAATAATAAATATATAAAAGCTGCAGTCCATAACTTTTTTTTGTTCAGAATTAATGAACAAGTACATCATGAATCCATTTTCCAAACCGTGTTTTTGCTTTATCCTAAATCACTAAGGTACACCTATAAGTTATAGGCTATAACTATAATAAGTGTTTATATTGGGACTATTTTAGACTGGTTTGGGTCGCACCACTGCCCAGTGCCTGTGTGACTCGTCATAGACCGAGAGAAGGAGCTCCTCGTACAGTGCTCCTCCGCAAGACTCATGCAGTTTTGTTTATTAACCGCTAGAGCAGTGTTTCCCAAACCTGTCCTGAAGGACCCCCAACACTGCACATTTTCTTTGTCTCCCTAATCAAACACACCTGATTCAACTCATCAGCTCATTAACCCGTGTGATCCTTCAGGACAGGTTTGGGAAACACTGCGCTAGAGCATCAAAAGTTACGGACTGCAGCTTTAAAGGGATACTTCCCCCAAAAATAAAAATTAGCCCATGATTTACTCACCCTGAAGCCATCCTAGGTGTATATGACATTCTTATATTAATAAATGTCCTGGCTCTTCCAAGCTTTATAATGGCAGTGAATGGATGTCTGTCTTTGGAAGTCCATCAAAGCGCATCGATCCGTGATAAAAGTGTTCAAAACGGCTCTGGCGGATATCGTATCGTTAATAAAGGCCTTCTGAAGTGAAGTGATGCGTTCGTGTAAGAAAAATATCCATATTTAAAACTTTATCGACTAAAATATCTAGCTTCTGGCAGACGGCCGTACGCAAGTCGACTCACACCAAAAGAGTAACACTTGAACTTGACGCACGAGGTAATGATGGCAATTGACGATACAGTTGGATATTTTTCTGTACCTGTCTTTCCTCCTCACTATAAATGTTTAAATGCTGTATGTTTCATGAATCTCTGCTCAGGACTGTGCTGGCGGTGGCTGGTGAAGACTTCGCTCTCGTGGCGTCAGACACGCGTTTGAGTGAGGGATACAGCATCCACAGCAGAGACTCCCCCAAATGCTACAAACTGTGAGTTATCACACCAATCATTCACACTTAATAAAATCTATATTAGCTTTTTGGTCATATTTAATGTATATATAATCTGGCACTTATTATATAGCCTATACATCAGTATTTTTAACCCAACTTTATTGCACAGTAAAATAAAATTCAGTAATTTAATTAAAGATAATCGAGGAATGACGAATGCCATGTGGATACATCTGTGAACATCACATATTTGTATCAGTGTTTTGAATCTATTCTTTCAAATGTTTGGGACTGAGTTCACCAAGCAAACAAACCTACCAACTCTACTGAAGTTTAAATCTGAGATGTTTTAATAAAGCATCAAAATACAAATCAGCATTAAGTGTTAAACTAGTGGCACTGATTGATTACACTTCCTTTAGGAAGCAAATATTATAATAGTGAATATTCCTTTATCGTCGCTGTCGTGCGGAAAACTCGCATCTCCAAAAATGCTACTTTTCAGGAAATGGAAAAAACACTATTTATACAATAATTAAATACTGCATTGTGGCTTTATATGTGGTCAGACACTTGCATGTGGCGTTATATTATGAACGATTTACCAAATCACTTCATTCACGGTAGAGGTGGGCGGAGCTATGAGGTTTGACTGACAGTTTGAAGATCCAATGGAGTTACGAGGTTTAGTCACAAGCTCTTTTTAATTCTTTTCATTGGTTAAATATTTGCAAAACCCACAGACTGACATAAATGATGACCATTAGTAATGATTTATGCCTGACAGCGACAATATGTGACTTCCAGTGCTTTGATTGAACTGTAAGTGTATGGAGAATTTCAAGATAAAGGTCAGATCTCTCGTTCATTCCCATACAGGACAGACACTACAGTGATTGGCTGCAGTGGTTTCCATGGCGACTGCTTGACGCTAACCAAAATCATTGAGGCGAGACTGAAGGTGCGTCTGACAAACACAACCTAGAAAGGAAAATGTCATCGTATCTTCTGGTCAGATCATGTTCAGTCAGCACTAACAGTATGGCACAGAAATGAATATGTTTTTATGTTTCTTTCCCTTATAGATGTACAAGCACTCCAATAATAAGGGCATGACCAGTGGAGCCATCGCAGCCATGCTGTCCACCATCCTGTACGGCAGGCGCTTCTTCCCTTACTACGTGTACAACATCATCGGGGGTCTCGATGAGGAGGGTGAGTGTGTGTGTGTGTGTGTGTGAGGCATGCTTGTACAGATTTGTCTTTCTCAGGCTCCGAAATGTGAGATTGAGTTTATTATACACTCTTTTATTGGTAACATTTTACAATAAGGTTCATTAGGTAAAATTCGTAAATACCTTAGTTAACATGAACTAAGAATGAACAATACTTCGACAGCATTTATTAATCTTAGTTAATATTAATTTCAACATTTACTAATACGTTATTAAAATCAAAGGTTGAATTTGTTAACATTAGTTAATGCACTGTGAACTAACATGAACAAAACAATGAACAGCTGTATTTTTACACACTAACATTAACAAAGATTAACAAATACAGTAACAAATGTATTGCTCATTGTTAGTTCATGTTAGTTTATACATTATCTAATGTTAACTAATGAAACTTGTTGTAAAGTGTTACCGTATTTTTAAGGCAGACACCTCAGGTGAATAGGGTAGAAAATGTACTAATATCACCATAATATCTTATTTGATTGATTACATTAAGTATTGCATACATTATTTTGTATTACAAGTTTCTGCTATGTTATGTTTGAATATACAAATGAGGCATTAAATAATTAAATATGCACTTCCTTACATAGATTTCCTAAACCGAAATCTGTGTATTGGATAAAGCCAGGATCAATTTGATTTAGTTCCAGTTCAGTTCAGTTTTTACAGAGCGGACTTTGGATCTTCACTTATTTTTCAGAAAGTGCTGTCAACAGCCAGAAAACAAATACACTTTCACCATGTTTTTAGGAGTAAAATGTTCTATAAATCAGGTGAATGACATATGAATGAACCTCCGGAATACAGATAGGAATAAAACTGTGAAGTTTGGTGTGTGTAAGTACCGCTAAAGTGGAGATTTCTGACTCAAACTCTCCGCCTTTAGAAATATTTATTGACATTGAAATTTACAAATAGATAGTGCAATAAAAAATATTACATAAAAATGTATTTTGGATGTTTTACTTCCACTAGTCTGAAAGCAACACGTTACGAAAAGTCAAATTAAGCCAAAATCACAAAATTGGCCAGTGCATGAAAACCAACGCTTTTGCCTGAATAAACTGGATTGTCTTTCAAAAGCCAGTCTGTTTTTTTCATTCCAGGTCGAGGTGCTGTTTATAGTTTTGATCCAGTTGGTTCTTACCAGAGAGACTCATATAAAGCAGGAGGATCAGCGAGTGCGATGCTGCAGCCTCTTCTGGACAACCAGGTACGAGAGTTCAGGGAACGTTAGTTGACTTTCTGTCCAGCTTATCTCCACAGAAAGAGTGGCGGGCCATGGAAATGAAGCAAGTGCAGTGATGTGAATAAGTTAGGACACCCATGCTAAAGTTGCCTAAAAAGAGAATAAAAAATCATCTTTTGGAAATTGATCTTAATGCCTTAATTTAAAAAATGAGGAAAAATCCAACCTTTAAGGACACCAATTTTCTTTGTGAATGAATAATGTATCGTAAATAAATAAATGTTCTTCCTTAAAATACAGGGTGCATAAGTCAGGACACCCCTATGTTAAACTCCCATAGAGACAGCAGATTTTTATTTTTAAAGGCCAGTTATTTCATGGATCCAGGATAATATGCATCCTGATAAGGTTCCCTTGGCCTTTGGAATTAAAATATCCCACATCATCACATTCCCTTCACCATACCTAGAGATTGGCATTTTAAGGAAGAACATTTATTTATTTACAATGCATTATTCATTGACAAAGAAAATTGGTGGTTAACACTGCTGAAAATGCACAAGGTTTTGTATTTATTTTATGTGAGCTTCACAATGTACTGTAAATAATGCCAGACACATTGTCAGTTTTTGGGATTGACAACCGCATTTACTTACAGGTGTGAGTCCTGAAATTACGGATGTGAGTTTGGTCATAAAATGTAAAATATCCCCACATCATCACATTCCCTTCACCACACCTAGAGATCGGCATGGTGTTATTTCAGTTAGGCTAATAGCTGGTTTGATTTGCATTGAGAGATGATCTCATAGAAAGTGCACCATGCCAATCTCATGTCAATCTCTGTGATGATGTGGGATATTTTAATTCCAAAGGCCAAGGGAACTTTATCAGGATGCATATTATCCTGGATCCATGAAATAACTGGCCTTTAAAAATAAAAATCTGCTGTCTCTATGGGAGTTTAACATAGGGGGGGCCTGACTTATGCACCCTGTATTTTAAGGAAGAACATTTATTTATTTACGATACATTATTCATTCACAAAGAAAATTGGTGTCCTTAAAGGTTGGATTTTTCCTCATTTTTTTAAATTAAGGCATTAAGATCAATTTCCAAAAGATGATTTTTTTATTCCTCTTTTTAGGCAACTTTAGCATGGGTGTCCTAACTTATTCACATCACTGTATTTTAGCGGCACATAACAGTACATAAATATGCAATGCAAACTACTATTTCTTATAATATGTTAATGTTTTGGTACACAAAACACATTGGTTTGTAGCGCAAAATAGTTTTACCATTTACTGCACTGTTATTCTTAGGGCTGGGCGATAAAACGATCACGATAATTATCGCGATAAAATGTTTCTCGATAAAACGATATCAAGAGTTCGATAAATGTTCGATAATGTTTATGCGCCAAAAGTGGAACGAAACTCATTTGAACCGCGCGCCACACGGACCATTTATCCACTCTGCTCAATGGCGAGCTCACTAGAGCAGACGCGTTTACTCTGATCGTCTCGCTCACGAGATCCAGTGAGAAGCGCTTGAATTCAGTGAAGAACACAAATGTCTTAGGGCCCTTTCACACCTACCTTGTTTGGTCCGGACTTTCGGACTTTTCAGTTTGGTCCGAATCAAAATTACAGGTGTGAAACCTCCCCCGGACCACGGTCCGGACCAAACAGATGAAATTTGTTAAACAAACAATTATCTAAATATTCTTCTACATTTTTATAATATTTGCTATATTAAAGCTGCAGTCGGCAAGATTGTTTTGATAATTTTCACTGAAACCGACACTATGCTCCGACAGAACAACGTAAATCAGCCGTTTTTAGAAAAAAAACACACTTTTACCTCCACCTAGAGCCTGTTATTTGTTTAGCAAAAATCCACCGCTCCCGGTTCTTCTGGTCTAATCAGCGCAGGGCTGTGTGATATCTGACTGTCAATCACAGTTCGTGCACACGCCACAGATCCCCCCCTCCCCCCTCGCGTACGTTACAACTCGATGGGAGGGTGCTCTGTGGTAGTGGGGGAGGGGCATGAGAGTTGTGAACATTACAAATTTTGGCTAAGGGCCCTTTCACACCTACCTTGTTTGGTCCGGACTTTCGGACTTTTCAGTTTGGTCCGAATCAAAATTACAGGTGTGAAACCTCCCCCGGACCACGGTCCGGACCAAACAGATGAAATTTGGTCCGACGAAAAGAGGTAGTCTCGGTCCGGATCAAACCGAACAAAGGTTTGGTTCGTTTCTAGTGTGAAAGCATTTCTGTATGGTTCGGACTTTCAGACCTTTTACAGGAAGTTCCGGTGGTTCCCGCATAGCTGAAAAAACAGAAGGTGGCAGGAAAAATGAGCCGCGGTAGCACATGGGGAGAGGAGGAGACGAGGTTTTTAATTGAAGTATGGTCTGATGACATAATAAGAAGTCAATTGGAAAAAACGCACAAAAATGCAGACACTTTCCAAATATAGTTGCAACGATATGCGTCTGTTCATTCATGTTGTCAAAGTTACCCGCCGAATTGACAACACGCTGACGTCAGACGCACGTCCATTTACAAACCAATCAATGTCAAGATGCAGCCCACATAGATGATGACGACAGGATGCAAGTATGTCACGTAAAGTTCTTTAGTGCGCTCGTATAATTGCAGTGTGAAACCAAACCAAAACTTTCTGAAAGTATAAAATGTATCAAAACGTGAACTTTGGTTCGGACCTCGGTGCGGACTTTCAGGTGTGAAAACGCCCTTAGTGATTTAAACCAGTTTAAAGGCAGATGAAACAGCTCTGACAAACAGGAGAAACACTGTGCGCAACGATACAGTCAGAAGGCTTTTCCGTCTACAAATTCCCATCATTTACCATGGATTTACCGTAACGTTAGCCTTGTAATATTAACTGCACCATGAAATGTGGGATATACATATTGAATTGTATTATATTATTAATGTAGACAATGTATTAAAGGGCTAATGGAATATAATTACAGTATTTAATAATGTATTTAGGCTACTGTTTTTCATACAAATACCATAGAAACCATAAAGTTACATTTCGCCATGATAGTGAGGTGCTATAGGCTATGCCTGGTTTTATCTGTGGTTATCATGATCTAAATGCATGATACTGGATGACCAATGGTTAATTTTAATAAAACTCAGAATATTACATTTTACCAAATAAAATTAAGGTTGTTAATTTTTTTTTTAACAGATGTTACAGTTTTTGTTAATGAACATAAATTTAACCTAGTAAATCTGCATCCTAACTCAAGCTAATACTACTGTCAACTCACTGTCAAATATGTGTTTTGAGACAAAACATGTAATATTAATATTGCAGCCCGCACTGCAAACTGTGCTGAAGATATGTGCCATCAAAGTCAGGCAACACAAACCTGTTTCAAGACTTGAAACAATATCCACCATTAGCTCATGCAGAAACTAAGAAATTCATTTTTCTATTAAGATTATTTTTGTTAAGGAAAAATGACAAATGTTTGAATGTTCAACCTCAGATTTGTGAAATATTCCCCTGTTTGGCAAGTGTTTGTCATGATATGTTCTGACAATAAAGAGTAGTTTAAAACCACAATTAACGCTCTGGTTTCTACAACTTTCACTTAGGAGCAAAAATCTGCCTTTAAACTTGAAAGAAATAAAAATTTGACATTTATCGTGATAATTATAGATATCGATTGATATAAAACAATTATCGTGATAATTTTTTTTGGCCATATCGCCCAGCCCTGGTTATTCTTATAGCTCCATACCTGTATCTGCTATTCAATGGGGAAGTGTCAATAATAAATTAATCTTACAACACCTAAATAGGTCATATCAAAAATCAAAAGAAAGAAATTCTAATTTTCCTCCCTTCAGTAAATAATTTTATCCCTCAAAACTCATCTTTGACCATCAAAATAACATATTTAAACAGGGTTGCCAACTCTCACGCATTTGGCGTGAGACACACACTTTCAGGCTCTGTCTCACACTCTCACTCTATCCATCTCACGCCAAATTGCCAACCCTGCTTTTGATATGAAACAAAGTCTCAGCTTTCAAATTTTGTACGTTTTAATATGAAATTCAAACAATAAATACCGTTTTGGCGCACTTAATGTGGCATGACAGATCGCTGTAGTGCCTCATTTAAGCCAAAGCCATTGAAAAACAGCGAGCGTCATGCTTTGATCACATGGTTCATGAAGCTCTCATTAGTTCCAAACAAACCAGCGCTGTCAATACCTTTGAATAGCTTTAAGCAGGATACAAGTATTTGCAGCAATTTTTGGTAAACATTACTGCATAGTGTGCATTGATTATTACGTCAAAGACTTTAACAGTATCATTTTATTCTGGAGACTGATGGAGAGGCAATGTTAATGTTTTTCTTGTATTACTTCCTTATTGATCACACTCATACTCATTGGTGGTCAAATGTGATCATACACATTAACTTTTTTTTAATTAAAGAAATGTTTTACATTTTATTTCAATAATATTTATTTACTATTTTGAGGATATCTTTTGGTACTATATACTATTTGTGCAATAATGATGGTCCATTAATGACAATTTAAAAATATTTTTTCTAATATTTTGTATTATTTATATTACAATTAGTGGTGTATTTAAGGTTAAAATGGAGAAAATGGTTTTAAATGAGGTAAATGAAAGTCATTTTGTGGCCAGAAAAATATCAATTTGCATTTGTAATGCCAAGGTTTAGCCACTAGGCTGTATGGCTCTTTAATAAATATACATGTATCTACTTGTCTAGTTGCTCAGAGTATTGCAGGTCACAAATGCTTGCTTATTTTTAGGTTTTGCATTTGAATATGCAATGTTTAGACATGATCAAACACTAGATTTTTCAAATGATACATTAAAAAATAAAAGGGTGTAAGAAACATTCAAGCTATTTTGAGACATGAATTATTTAAAGATCGTTTTCAGGACAATTCAGCATTTTTGCGTTTTTTGTGGAATATTGAAATTGCATTTGTTTATATATCATGTCAGTATTTGAAATTGTGCTTATTTGTCATGAACACTTTCCCGTTCCTTCTTGAAGGCTTGAACTATTTGCTCTTGTGCTCAGATCGGCTTCAAGAACATGGAGAAGGTGGAGCAGCTTCCGCTGAGCCAGGAGAAGGCCGTCCAGCTGGTGAAGGACGTCTTCATCTCGGCCGCCGAGAGGGACGTCTACACGGGAGACGCTCTCAAGATCTGCATCATCACCAAGGAAGGCATTCGAGAAGAGATCGTGCCACTCAGGAAAGACTGAGACGCCAAAATTAGCCTGTTTTTCTTTTTCTCCAGTTGCATCCTTCAAATCTGCTGTTCTTTTTATATTCCTTCTCAAGAATAAATGCGTTAACAGTATCACTATTGTCTGTCTTTTCTTTTAATTCAGTGTTTTGTCTGTTTCAGAACTGCATTTATGGGAAAAAAAATAATTTAGTTGAAAATTCATGTTTGTGCAAGGTCTTGAGCTGACCCACAGGCATGAACAACTGATTTCCATCTGTGCTTGTTTGTTTTTATGTTGAATTGATATTCAGCTGATATTTTAAGTCACTACTTGAGCAAAAACCTCATTATTTTACCATCCTATTCTCAAATGCATCCTGTGCTTTTTGCCATTGTATTATTTTTATGCTTTAAGATCACATAAACATTAGTTTTCAAGAAAGGTATTGATTTAAACTCTTTACGGATTTCAAAAAATTCTATTGCATGTAAGACCCTTTTATGGTGTAATAGATGTAATTTTTAATAAGCTTTGTGATGTAGTGTAATGTAACCTTCATAGTTCTGTTTTGTCTTTGTAATTATCTTGCAAAAAAAAAGAAGAGTAATGAACATCGATTGAGCTGAATTTATTTATCTTTTACCCAGTTTACAGATAAATGCATTATTTTGTTAATTCTGAGTTCATTTTTATCAACTTTTATAAAGACTGAACACTTAAGTATAGAAGCTTGGTTACGCCACGGAATAAGACAATTTAAAAGATAATTGTGACTTCATATCATGCAATTCTGACTTTATAACTCACAATTGTGAGTTTATATCTTACAATTTTTTTTATTATTATTCAGTGGCGGAAACGAGCTTCCACACGAAGTGTCTCCAGCTGAAAAATATAGATTTGATCTGTCAGGAAAGAGAAAGATTCATGACCACAATGAAGTGTTTAGAGAGGAGCATTTTAGTGACATCAGCCAAACAGAAAACACCGAGGAAAGACTGCAGAAACCTTCTTTCATCAAATTAAGACCAGGAGTGTGTAATAAGAAAAGTGTTTTTGATTTCAATTTGACTTCAGGTACTATGCAACATAATTAAGATAAGTAAATGAGAAACAAGCAGAACACAACATATCTGATTTATTTGGGTGTTCCAGTTGTCAGTAGACATGTTCCCTCACTGAAATCCACACAAACAAAGTGAACATTCATCACAGTTGAACTGAAACTTCTTAAAGACAAGAAGTATATATATATATAGTATTGTTATCTTTACAATAAGAGCGTGACACTATCCATGAGAACAAAACATAATGCTTTGAGCCGCAGTTAAGACTAAAAATGTCACACGATTCTTGTACATTCATCAGAAAGAGCCAGTGCTGGAAGCGGTAGGAGAAAGGTCAAAGGTCGGCTTTCGTCATGCATCGCTGGGCTCATCCTACAGTGGACGCTCTGAAAAGGCTGTGAAGCTCTTGACTCGTGCAAAAAACAGAGGCGTGTACATTTTGTCCACATCAAACGCAGTGACGACAGTCTCTCCAGTGGATCTGAGGGAGGAAAACGAGGTTAGAAAAAATGTAGACGATTCACTCGAATAATCACTGCCTGTTCTGGATAGCAATCTTCTTCTTTTTAATGATTCGTACTTTATTGATTTTCTTATGTTCAAACAAAAAATTATATAAAAAAATCATGTACTTGACACAACAAAACCACTAAATCAAAAACGTACATAAAACAAAACTGTCAATAATTTGTAACAATATAAATAATGAATGAATGAATAAATAAGTAAAATAGTATGAAGTAAAAAAAAAAAAAAACAACAACAAAGATGAAAAAAAGTTTGGATGCAATCTTCTTAAAGTCAACAGGACCAGCAGGACACGACTGTTATGGGCCCAAAGACTAGACAGCACCAGCTCGTGTCACATGACCCGTCACATGACCCACGACACGGACAAAATTCCGACATACTATATCCGCAATGTTGCCTCTCTGAAATTGCCTACCCTTCCTTTAATCTAATTTTAATTATTTCTTTTAATCAAACTTTTAATTATTTTAATTAATTTATTTCACTTTTTTTTTTCACTGTTTTTCTCTAGCCTTTTCCACTGATGCCCCTATTGGCCCCCTGGGTGTCCCGGGACCCCTGCACTAATGCTTCATCATGGGTCTCAAGTCGCCTACTTATACTACGCTCTAAAAGTATGTACTCTTTTTGTGAAGAAAAAGTAGATACTTTTGAGTGTGTAGCAAAAGAGTAGACAAGCTTTGGGACATACTATCATGTCATACACCTGCGTCTTTAACGGTTGCTCTCTGTCTCATCCAGTCACGTAAACTGACCTGTCAATCATCTCAATCGACAATCAATCAATCATCTTGTCAAAGTTAAAATCCTGATCCAAATGGATCTTCATAAAAGTCCACATTGTTATTGCAGATGAAATGTAACACGGATAACATTAAATAATTTTTCTTTTATCATGTTAAACTTTGATTAGTCACTCAAACCTTTATCTAAATCTCTCACCGTCGGTCGCACATATCCACCATGTTTTGTAGTTTTTTTCCACTTTTTACTCATGTTTGTAGTTCTTCCTCCAAATGGCAATGGATTGTGGGTAATATTAGCTGTTATAGTGAGCACTTTGAAAATCCACCGGAAATAGTAGACCATCCGGGGACTTCTGGCACACTCTTTTCAGCATACTATGCTTTGGGACACACTTATTTCAATCTCACACACTGTTTAGGGTGGATAGTATGGACAGTGAGATGCAGGGCACGACACCTGTAGGTGATGTGGCAGGAATGGTGGATCCACACCAGCTTGTTGAAGCGCTGACGCCCCCCAGAGGACAGTTGCAGTCCCACATGAAACGAGCGCTCGGCTTCGGGAACTGGGTTCCGCCTGCAGAACCGGCTCCTCTGGTACTCGGACACCTTCTGCTGAGGAATCACAATATATTCATTTTATAAAACGGTTAGTTCCAGTCCTTGACTCTGATTGGTCTGATAGCTGAATGGTTCTGAATGGTCAATTCTGATAGCTGTGTTTTATACATGATAAAAAACATCTGTGGCCGCTTCACCCAACGGTTCTGTGTATCACACCACCCCTAGCAACCACTCTTAGCAACGAAAACATATGTGTGTTCTCATTGATACTGTTCATTGAAGCTTATCCACCTTATTCCTGACGACCTTACTGCGTTTTGAATTATGGGTGGCACTTCCGGTTTGGGGAACTTCCTTTCAAAAAGGCTGAAACAAATAATTTTAAATAATAAGGTTGTCCTACAAATAAAGCTGATCCATCAGTTTGACTGGATGAGCTGTCAATTTTCCTTCATGATTTATTTTCAGACATCATGAGAATAACGTTGTACTTGGTATTTTAACGTGACATGTTATAACAAGAACATCTACGGCAAGAGCTCTTTTCAGTCGCTGCTTTCTTTTCCTCATGATTATTTTCTTTTTTCCCTTTTTTTTGATTAAGGCAACATAAGTTACACTCACCTAAAGGATTATTAGGAACACCATACTAATACTGTGTTTGACCGCCTTTCGCCTTCAGAACTGCCTTAATTCTACGTGGCATTGATTCAACAAGGTGCTGAAAACATTCTTTAGAAATGTTGGCCCATATTGATAGGATAGCATCTTGCAGTTGATGGAGATTTGTGGGATGCACATCCAGGGCACGAAGCTCCCGTTCCAGCACATCCCAAAGATGCTCTATTGGGTTGAGATCTGGTGACTGTGGGGGCCATTTTAGTACAGTGAACTCATTGTCATGTTCAAGAAACCAATTTGAAATGATTCGAGCTTTGTGACATGGTGCATTATCCTGCTGGAAGTAGCCATCAGAGGATGGGTACATGGTGGCCATAAAGGGATGGACATGGTCAGAAACAATGCTCAGGTAGGCCGTGGCATTTAAACGATGCCCAATTGGCACTAAGGGGCCTAAAGTGTGCCAAGAAAACATCCCCCACACCATTACACCACCACCACCAGCCTGCACAGTGGTAACAAGGCATGATGGATCCATGTTCTTATTCTGTTTACGCCAAATTCTGACTCTAACATCTGAATGTCTCAACAGAAATCGAGACTCATCAGACCAGGCAACATTTTTCCAGTCTTCAACTGTCCAATTTTGGTGAGCTCTTGCAAATTGTAGCCTCTTTTTCCTATTTGTAGTGGAGATGAGTGGTACCCGGTGGGGTCTTCTTCTGTTGTAGCCCATCCACCTCAAGGTTGTGCGTGTTGTGGCTTCACAAATGCTTTGCTGCATACCTCGGTTGTAAAGAGTGGTTATTTCAGTCAAAGTTGCTCTTCTATCAGCTTGAATCAGTCGGCCCATTCTCCTCTGACCTCTAGCATCAACAAGGCATTTTCGCCCACAGGACTGCCGAATACTGGATGTTTTTCCCTTTTCACACCATTCTTTGTAAACCCTAGAAATGGTTGTGTGTGAAAATCCCAGTAACTGAGCAGATTGTGAAATACTCAGACCGGCCCGTCTGGCACCAACAACCATGCCACGCTCAAAATTGCTTAAATCACCTTTCTTTCCCATTCTGACATTCAGTTTGGAGTTCAGGAGATTGTCTTGACCAGGACCACACCCCTAAATGCATTGAAGCAACTGCCATGTGATTGGTTGATTAGATAATTGCATTAATGAGAAATTGAACAGGTGTTCCTAATGATCCTTTAGGTGAGTATATATATATATTGTCGCTGTCCGATGAAAACCGCGTATGTCCATTTTGCCGATTTTGAGATTTTTCGACTGATAGAATGTCCAGGTTCATTTCCGTATACAGTATGCTTCACATGTCTAAATGACCAATGAAAAGTTGTGAAATCATGTCATCTGATTTTCACGTATATCCATTTGGTGTCAAAGCTGTCAATCACGCCGCGTATCTCCCGCCCTGAGGCGTCTCGCAGGTCTAAGCGTCTCTGGAAGCTCAGCATTGTATAGCCGAATAACTCTGTGAGGTAAAGTATCAGCAAATGTTTGTTTTTGACAACTGTTCAAGTTTATTATATATTCGCAATATATTCACAACTGTTATTTACCGGTAAATGGTCTAGACGAAGTAATTGTCACTGTTTATTGTAGAGATGTTAACGCACGGGTCTGTTAACTTAATAGTCTACTTTTAAGGTAGTCTAATATTTTTCTGACTAATAAATTACTGACACCATAAAGGGTAGATTTAAATATAGAATAACGAATTTTAAATAAAGAAAAAACGAAAATTAAATAAAGAAAAAAACCCCGAAATTTAAATAAAGAAAAACGAGATTAATTTAGATTGATAACGTTACGGGTAAAAAGGCTAATACATGTTGGGTCGGTGTACTTTTTCGTTCATTTCGGAATGAAAGATGAAATGTAAAAAAAAGGGTGCAGCTTGTTTTTTTGTTTAAAAGAAAAAAACAGAAATGGCTTGTATTTTTTTGTAGGCTACATAGCACTCGCCGGCCCTGGGTTCAGCAATGAGTGTATTGATTCATTGTCCCTTCATAGTTTGCAAGAGACATTTAATAAACTGAGCGTATTTAATAAACTGAGACGTAGGCTATTTAATAAACTGAGCGTAGCCTATTCATCTGTCAATATGAAACGCGACTTGGCCATTCTAATTAATGATCGGAAGAACGCGTATGGACCACCGTTACTGTAAAATATGCACGTATGTCCATTTAAACTCGATTTTGGTCAAATATGGATTATATCATTACACTGGCAAGACTATTGTTACATTTAAAGATGTCGTACCAAGTATGACACCGCTGCGTTCAACTGCTTTTGAATTACGGTGTTTTTTTCACTTCCTGAAAAGTAACCGTTTTGGACATACGTGAGTTTCATCGGGCAGCGACGATATATATATATAACGATATATATATATATATATATATATATATACACACACACACACACATATATTAGCCTTCTACAGTGATATTTAACCAAAGACTCGCGTTTTTGGGGTTATTTGGTCTGTTGAAAGTACCTTGTTGATGCTTTTACACTTTTAAATTTCCTTTTAATGTTCAATGGTTGAAGGGTGAGTAGATTAATGTCATCTCACTGTGACACTTTTTTAACCTATTGCGTTCATAGACCGAGCCTTTCACTGATTGTTTACACCTTAACGGAAGTTACACTCATAATTTGCGCAAAGCGTCATAGGACGTAACTGTGGATAGAGTGGAGTATTGTGAGAAATCGAGCAAATAAGTGTACCTGCATTTACAGTAAATATAGCATTTTCCTTCAGGTCAGTCCTATATATTAGTAATAAAAAATCACTTTGAATGACCGCTGCAATATCTAGTCCTTTTAACAGTTAAAGGGTTTTCCCGTGTCCTAGTCATTTGTCAGTTGCGTCTTGCTTCTCCGTGTACAAGTTTGAGTCCTTTCGATATAAAAGTCTTCTCTACTGACTGACTGACTCTTTAAAAGTCCCATATTGTCAAAACTGAAATTTCCTGGCTTTTTTCATGATAACAGAGGTCTAGGGGCTATGAAACTACAAGTTTCAAAACAGTTGATCAGTAGCTGTGCCTTTGTGACTTCGGTATAAATGTGATGTCAGAACTACTAAGTCTCCGTCTTCAGTCTCCACCCCCACCAATGGTGGGTCACTCAGAAAACAACAGGCCAATTAGAAGAGAGGCTCATGAATATTAAGCAGGCCAAAATCGAGCTGTTCTTGGCAGAGCTCCTGAGAAAAGAGCTGTAAACATATATTGAGATGGTTTTGGTACTTATACTGCAAATATATATTCTTAACCTAATCAAAACCTAAAATAAAACTTCAGAAAGTTGGGACAATATGGGATCTTTAAGACAGTCTTTGCCGCAATCTAATGACGAAATAATGTAACTCTGATGCTGTTCACGGTCAAGGACTATTTTTTTCCAGAGGAAGGAAGGCTTTTAGTGATTTTATATAATTAAATAGTTGCATTGATACATATTTTTTTGTATCATATAATAAGGTGAAGACCTTATTGCTTACATATAGCGCTTTTCACAATACACATCATTTCAAAGCAGCTTTACAGAAAATGCATGAGTCCACATTACAATTTAGAGTGATCTATTATGAGAGGTGACTGTCTAATCTATTTCAGAAATGTACATATACAAAATCACAGTTAGCGAAAAATTTATTAATTTAAACAATGTAATAATTTAAGGCAGAAACAATGAGCTCATTGAAGTAGTGAATACTTGTTTGTTAACAAATGATTATGACATTTAGAAATCAGTCGGATTATTGCTGGTAAAACCGCAAACAAATAGAACAGCGCTGTTAAATGACAAACCAACCTCTTCTTTTCTCTTGGAGACAACAACATAAACTTTGGTTTGATTGTCTGTATCCTGGGACAGCCGATAATGGCCAAACATGATGGAGTCCATCCTGTGGGAATCGAAGCATTTTAACCGTCACGTCACATGGACTAGAAATGTGAAGTTCAGAGGTGTGTTATTCATGCGCATGACACACACCTGGAGTTCTTGCTGCGCAGCCTTGGGACAACGACCAAAGGGTCCTCGGGGGTGGTCAACATCATCGCCTGACCGTCAGGGAAGAAGCGCAGGTACCTGGAAGATCAGGCCTCGTCAAAGCCTCATAACACTGAACACAACTGAACCTGTTCAGGGACACTCAAGAGATACTGCACCCAGAAATGAAAAAATCTGTCATTTACTTCCAAACGGGCATGACATTCACTCTTCTGTGGAACATCAAAAGAAGATATTTTGAGAAATGTCTCAGTTTTGTTTTTTTTTGTGTTCCTGTGATGGATTTTTAATAGATAAGATAGTAAACTGTCTTTTAGAACTAATCGTGTTACTGACTCTAAAACACTGCCTTTAGATTATCTAACCTTATGATGAACTTTTACCCGACTTCCCCTTTGGGTCTAATATTATGACTAACTCTTACCTGACTTTCCCTTTTAGGCATCCTAACCCTGAGTGTAAAAATAACAAATATGGGAAATGAAACTAGATAGAGGTCTAAACATGAAACCTTTTGGTTACCTAATAACAAGAGGGCCCGTCTATGAAGAACCAATCAAATTGTGGGGGAATTATGCAATGTTTCATGTCATTTTGCCATACCCTTATTCTATAAAAACTGTTGTATTCGTGTTTACTGGTGGGATTCTCAATGGAAATTGTCTGAGATCCTCCGGCCGTGATTAAAACTTCTTCTTGGGATGGATTCTCTGAGAACTGCTCGAGTACTCTCCCGGCAGTGATAAAAGCATTTAGAGGACATTTGCTGAAGTCTGTCTGTATATTATTGCTGCGCAGCAAGTAAGTTAGAAGGAGAGCAAGTTATTTAGCGAAGCACTAAAGACCTTACTACCAAGTGATAGTGTGCGATAGGGGACGAGACGTCGTTCGAGTCAATGTGAGACTCTCAGTCGGGGTTAGACTGTTGTATTTAGCGAACACTAGAGACCTTAATACCAAGTGATAGTGTTCGATAGGTTCAGGTGTCAAGGACACTCGGTTCAAGTCAGGTGCGTAGGGGAAAAATCTACCACATTCCCAACATTTGTGTCACCGGAAGAAATGCAGAAATGCGCCATAGTCGAATCTGTCCCGC
Organism: Gila orcuttii; assembly: GCA_026230005.1. Classification (NCBI taxonomy): domain Eukaryota; kingdom Metazoa; phylum Chordata; class Actinopteri; order Cypriniformes; family Leuciscidae; genus Gila; species Gila orcuttii. Next base: position 38,671,396 of record JAPDVR010000019.1, on the reverse strand, counting down.
CACAGTTTCATAATGAACTGAAAACATTTAGAAAATTTCTCATAATAGCATAAACCTTGCGTTTTGTGCCAGTCAAACTAAAATCGCGATATGGTTTAGTGTGCTCATCAAATTACAAAAGGTTGCGATTTAATTAAATAAGTATGTAGCTTTCTAAACTTTCACAGTCGCATAATTTCGAACATTTCTGTGGACAGATGAGTACACATAGATATGTAATGAGATGCATTTGTAAACCTGTTTTCACAGAAACTGATAAAGGTAATATCTGAACAAGCATAACAGGGGTACTTTAAGTTTGCTCTCAAAGCGCACCACACTGATGCATGGACCCAAGTCCACCACTCATAGTCTCAGAAAATCCTGTGGGGAAACCAGGCTGTAAAAATATATGGACGTAGTGTCCGTGACGTCACCCATTGGTTCCTGAAGAGCATTTTTGAAGCCAAAATTGGGCGGAGCCGGCCATCGCCATCTTGGCAGCACGTCACTCCCGGGTAACCAAAAATGCACAGAATGTCGGGGTTATCTGAGGTGACGTGACGCTGACAGACAGCAGACAAACGGCTAGTAGTGACATCAGCGGCAATCCACCCGTCACTCAGGTGGCCACGTCCTTAATTATGCAGAACTTTAAGGCTTAATAGAATTTAAACGGATGAGTTATAAAAATATTCACCCACCTCACAGTTGTCATGAAGGGCAAAATTAACTATGTAGACAAAAACCACTTTTTGTACCAGGCTGTAAACCTGATATATTTCTGCTGTAAAGTTGGGCATTTTAATATGGGGTTTATTGGATTGACTCTCTTTAGCAGGGCGTCTCTAGTGGCCAGTCGATGAATTGCAGTTTAAGTCACTTCCGTGTCGGATACAAGAGAGAGGTTGCCGCTTGAGGGAAATACTGTAAATGCATACAGGTTTGAATGTACATGAGGGTGAGTAAATGCTGACAGATCTGTCATTTTCGAGAGGAGTATCCCTTTAAAGCCCAGATCTCACCTGTAATACTCCACCTGGTGCCAAGCCCTGTAGAAGCCATCCAGAGACTCCTCCCCCTGGCGGATGTATGATGTTTTACTGATGTAAACACCTGGATGAACCACGGACGTTTATTAAACACTGTACGTGCAGCATATATTTAAAATAATTCAGACACCAGATATAATTTTTTTTTACTAGTGGGTGCAGGACACTATAGTTCATTTATGTAAGTGAGGAGAGCAAAATACAGTAAACTGTGACATATTATACTAAAAATTCTTCATACAGTGACTACCAGTAAAAGTAATAAAAATGTGGGACCAAAAATGATTCCGACACTTTGACCTGATCATGTTTTGCTGAGGTGTTTTTTCTTTAATTGCTAATGCACCTTTTTACAACACAGACTGAACAAAATTAAGCATTGCTTGGTAACTGGTTGAGCTAAACTGGTATTATCTAATTGTGTAGTTAAATTTAACATCTGACAGATATTCAACATAATTCATAATTCAATTCATGTGTGAGAGTCTAACAGAAGGATGGACAAAACCAGTGAAATATCAACTGATCTGATAACTGAGTTCTTGTCAATATTTTATTACCATTTTCTAAACTACAGCGAATAAACTGTGATAATGTGAGAAATGTTGAAGATGTCTGAATTAATGTTGGTTTGACTGTACATAAACGCACACGTTTACCATCAAAGCGCACACGTGGCCTCTCCAAAAACATCTCTCTCCAGGATGAAAACGGCAGCATTTTAGTGCAGCTTCGCCCCCACACTCTCAAACAGGCAGAGCGCCAAATCTCAGGGTCCCTGTAGCAACACACACACACACACACACACACACACACACACACACACACACACACACACACACACACACACACACACACACACACACACACACACACACACACACACACAATTCAATGGCAAACCAATATTTTTTTTTCTGCTATGACTCTAAACTGGTTTCCTCAGATGTTTGGTGAGTCTGTGAGCCCACCTTGCACAGATATAGAAACCCCTGCAAACCAATGAGAGCTGCTCTAAGGCTCGAAGGTCCAGGTCACATGACACCACCCAGCGGAAGATATACATGAGCACCTCGAAGGGCAGAGCTGTGGGCGTGAGAGAGACTGTCAGGGAAACAGGAACGCTCTGTAAAAGCAAACGGAGCAGGTCCAGTGCGAGTACCTGAGATGTGCACCTGTGACGTGTCTGTCTCCGGCTCGCACAGCTTCATGGTGTCGCGGCCCAGCGTCAGCTGCTGCTGGAAGTATGTCAGCAGGTCGTCGATCTCACGATCCTTCTCATTGTCCTCCAAGCTAGAGTGCATGAAGAGGTACTTGTGAAGAATTTTGCATGTAGAAAATGAAGCTAATTTGGTGCATTGTGCCATTATTTTTGTATGACCACAGATCACAATTCCACCAATTTACTGTAATCTAACCCTTATTATTGTAATTGATTTTTTTAATGTATTGCAGCAATGAAAATAATCAAGAACAGTCAGAATTACAAGAAGAAAAAAAAAACTCATGACTCACAACATTTGAATGCATTACAGTGATAAGGCTACGTTCACTGCGATCCGTAGTGCTCAATTACGATTTATTGCTCAGACCTGATTTCTTTTGTATAGCTGTTCACATTGTTTTAAATGTAGCTAATACCAGATTCTAGTGTGAACAGACCATAGTCCAGAACTGACCCAGATGCGCAAAAGAAAGATAAAAAGATGTGGCATATGGTCATATGGAAGTGTAAACAGAAGACAATAAAGTAAGTGAATATGCGTTTATTTATAGTGTGATCTGCCACAGAAGCCAGCAAATTTATGCAGACAATATAAAAAATAAAGACAAGGATATGAAAAAAATAATTTATGATGTTTTGCTTGTATATAGAGCTGTGACTGTAATACTTATGAGTTCTGACACATCACTGTCCTTTCAAAACTGTCTTGATAACTTCGGGTATGTAAAATCTTTGAAGCGACTCCCATGAGTGCAGAATTGAGATGAACGTTGATCTAGAGTGACGTAAAAGTCGCATGGCTTCTGATATGATGGTTCAGAATGAGGTCGCATTGCAAAACATCTGATTGGATTCAGGACCACATATGGAAGTGGCACAAATATGAATAAATAAGATCAGATTCCATGTGGTTTGTCACATGTGAGCAAAAAAAAAATTCAGATTTGCGCCACATTTCCCTGCAGTCTCCATTTCACAAAATCTATTTTCTTTATGCAATTTTTTGTGTGTGTGTTTCTTTACTGCAGATTCATAAATTTATGTTTGGAAAAACAGGGTTCCCACACTTCCCGACCAATGAATTTCCATGACCTTTACAGTCTCCTGTAACTACTGGATGCAGATTTTATTATTATTATTTTGATTCAAACCATTTAACTAACAAATCATTCAGACTGATTTGACCTATTGAAAAAATTATTTGCTCACCATTCAAACTATGCCTTGCAAGCAAGCTTTACTATACATAAGGTTTACACAAAAGCATTATATAACTAGAAATATATATATATTTTAAATATTAAATATTTTACTGCAGAGCATGAGTAGAAAATGCGTATTAACCGTAAGAAATTTTAGTATTTATTTATTAATTAATAATTTTTTGCTAACACTTTACAATACAATCCCATTAGTTTTCATTGGTTAATGCATTGACTAACAATGAACAATACATTTGTTTCAGTATTTATTACACTTTGTTAATGTTAGTTAATAACTGTTGATTGCTAGTTCATGTCAGTTCAGATCCATCAAATAACATTAACAGATACATCTTATGGTTTCAATAATTTATTAGTAAATGTTGACATTAATGAATGAATGCGGTAGAAGTATTGTTCATTTTTAATTAATGCAGTTAACAAATATTGACAAATTAAACCTTATTTTAATTGTTACTATAATTTATTTTTTTTAAATCCATGAATTTTACAAGGCTGGAAAACACTATTTTACAATTGTCCCACTATACATCCAAGTTTTCCATGACCATGAGCACATGTGATCCGAGCACTTACTAGCTCCCACTCCGGTCCGGATCAGGAGTTCTGCTGTAGTTGATCCGAAACTCAATGTCCGGGACCAGCAGCATCGCACTCTTATAGTACTTGATGGCTGCAAAACATCAACAGAGGAAACGTTAACCCTTCACTTCTTCATGGAATCCATTTTATAAACGTAATTGTCAAATCTAAATAAATAAATGAATGAAAACCTTCATAAACCGCTCCATTCTGCTCTTCCTCGACTGCCTTCAGGAACAGCTCTCGGGCCTGAGAAAGCACACATTCACAATCAGAGGTAAGGAAATAACTTAACACATCATCACTGTTTCTTCTCATAGCACAGTATGAATATTCATGAGTTCACACCTTTTCCTCTTTAGCTATTTCTTGTCTCCTCCTCAGCTCAGCAGATTTGTGGAGGCTTCTCCGTTCTCCTGAGCTGGGCTGAAGCTCGGACATCCACTTGGCCCGAAAAGCACTGAGCTCCATCTGAAACATCACACATCAGCTACAGACACACTGAACAGGCACTGATAGATTAGGCTCATGGGAAATTAAGGTTACCACACCTTCTAAACAAATGAGCTTTCATGGCTTCTTCGGTCATTCATGATTACAGGGTTTTTTTTCGACAATAAAAAGCCTTTCAAAACACATTTTACTTCCGTGATCAGGCAAGATTTCTATGGAAGCTTGTTTCTGCTACAGAATAAAAATTTAAAAAGGTTTTTGCGCCTTTTATCTCACACTCGCAAGAAAAAAGTCTGAATTGCAAGATGTAAACAATTGCGAGTTCCTATCTCAGAATTGCGAGTCAATATCAGTCAGAATTCACAATGGCTAGTTATTAACTCGCAATTGCACGATAAAAGTCAGAATCTGAATTGCGAGATATAAATTCACGATTGCGAGAAAAAAGTTAGAATTGCGAGATATAAACAATTGCGACTTTTTTATCAAGTTATAAATTTTTAATTGAAAGAAAAAAGTCTGAATTGCGAGATATAAATTCACGATTGCGAGAAAAAAGTTAGAATTGCGAGATATAAACAATTGCGACTTTTTTATCAAGTTATAAATTTTTAATTGAAAGAAAAAAGTCTGAATTGCGAGATATAAATTCACGATTGCGAGAAAAAAGTTAGAATTGCGAGATATAAACAATTGCAAGTTCGTATCTCAGAATTGCAAAATTTAATAAGTCAGAATTAAGAATTGCAAGATATAAACTCGGAATTGCGAGAAAAAAGTCAGAATTGCAAGATATAAAATAGAGCGAGTATTTATTTCAGAATTGTGAACTTAATCAGTCAGAATTCAGAATTGCGAGATATAAACTCTGAATTGCGAGAAAAATAGTTAGAATTGCGAGATATTAACAATTGCAACTTTTTATCTGACAAGTGGAAGATATAAACTCGCAATTGTGAGAAAAAAAGTCTGAATTGCAATATAAACAATTGCGAGTTACGCCACTCGCAATTCTGAGACAGAAACTGTTAATATCTCGCAATTCTGACCTTTTTTTTTATTTCGTGGCGGAAACAAGCTTCCACAGATTCCAGAGTGAAACACGATTTTCAATGAGAGAAAAATAATAAAAATAAATAAAGGGCAGGACTTTTATTTTATTGTTATATCAGGTATCAATCCTTGAATTCCATTGGCTTAAATGATTATGATATAAATGATGATATATTCAATGGTAAAATTAAATTATTATACTTTGTTTAATGATTAGACATTACACAAATGTCTATAAAACGACACAAAACGTTTTGAGATTTGTAGCATTTTTCCAAGTGAAGGCGCAGAATAATCAGCAAGAAAAAAGTAGGGCAGGACTTGGTTTTAGCCAATCACAACGAAGTATCCCGATCCAGAATGGGGAGAGATTGCTGGAGGGGAGGGGCTAAAAAGTAAGAGGGATTTGTGACGTCATCCAAAAAGGGCAATCATTTCAAAGGTGGAGTATTGTTTCATTAATTATTATCTTTGGAATAACATGCACCTACGAACTGTGCAGAATAAAACCAGGAAACCAGTGTTTTGAGAAAGTAAACAGGGTCAATTTTAGTAACATGCTGACAGATATTTCCAAGTTTTCAATATTAACCATGATGTAGGAATACTCTTAAAACGAATTCAATTTTAAGTATTTGATGAAAGCTATTTATTACATAAAGACATCTGCAACTTTCTTTCATGTCTTCTTAAAAAAAAGAAAATGAGATCACTAACTTGAATATTAGTATCCTCTGAATTTTCATCTTCCACTTCTTCAACAGTGCCATCAGTATTTTGGTTGATTTCAGCCTAGAAATAACACATATTCAGCAACTTCAACTAATATATTATGTGAAGCAGGTAAAATTTAAAAAGACGTGACGCAGATAAAAAAAAAAAACTTCAGCCACGTCCATGTTTGGTGTTAAAAATAAGACTGACCAATCAGAGACTAGCAGAAACTTGACAAGCATTAATCACCAGGATCAACAGATGTGAGAAATTATTGCACTACATTAAAAAAACAATCGTCTATCAAATTATATTCTTATTCAGTGCATCAAAATACAAGTCCAGTTGTTTCGTGATTTGTAGAACTTTGTAAACATGCATGAATAAATTAGACGATGTTTTAAATATATGGACATTATGCATGATTGTTATTACATGCTATGCGTTTAAAGAATTATTTAAGACTGTCATCGAGTAAAAACAACTCAGATGTGTGTGACAGGACGATAATACGTCATGGCTGCTAACATGCTAATGTTAGCTACTGATTAGCAGTAGCTAATCTTAGAAACACAGCTTTTACTGACCATAACAGGTTATTTTGCGAGCTCTTTTAATGTCGCGTTTAAAGACGTGCTTTCAACGAATAGTTTACAGATCACGATCAGAGAAGCGGACGACAGAGCGGGCAAATACGAGAGCTCGCCACACGGCAGCCATCATGATGAGTGAGTTTGTGAGTGATAGGGCTCGCGGAGGCACTTGAGCTGCGGGTACAAAACAACATCCGGTCTGCGGTTTAAAAATAAAAGTCTACCCTTCTGCCATAAAAAAGCCACGTAAAAGCGGTCACGTTGTATTTATTTATTTATTTTTTGTCACATTTAAATCAAATAAAAATCCACTAATCTCAAATTATGTTTCATGTGCACAAAATTGACAAAGATCATGAAAAAACATACTTTAAGTTTTACTGTCAAATTTACCCTCTAGACGGAAATATGGAATGGCTCAGACCTCAATCTGTTAATGTTTTGTTTATTAAAGTCGGTATCTGGAACAAGAAAAAAAAAATGTAGGGCGGGACTTTTGTCCACGGGGAATTGATTGGATGGTTGTGGTGTGCTATTGGTCAATCTCATGTGATTGACAGGTTACCCCGCCCTCATGCCAGTAACCACGTCATCAGAGAATTAAAGATTACGATGTACATGAATTTTAATAAAATAATAATGTGCACGGATAAATCATTTATAATACTTATTGCAACATTAAATTAAAAAACAAGAATGGTCAATTTTGATTACATGGTGACTTTAAATTATAGGGGTGTTATAAAATAAAATAAAAAGGCTATACGTGACATAATCATTAATCAAGCTCCATATAATAAACATAATACATCTAGTGCAGCATTTTTTCTTCTTCTGGACAGAAATAATAAAGTATACTATGGCGAAATATTACCATTAATATTATTCAGATATTGTTAAATTTGCTTGGGTATTCTTCCAATGGCAAATATTATCTTATATCATTCATATATTATTAATCAGATAGTAGTGACGCTTCATTATTTCCCTCCACCAACGAAGGCGTGGCTTATGAATATTAATTACCAATCCTTCGTCATAGTAGCTTTAGTACCTTAATTCGCGGACGGGAAGTAGCTGGACACCCACCTTACAAATCAGATGCTTTCTCTAGAATGCAGTTAAACCATTTAATTTGGTCGAAACAATATTTTCTTTATAGTTTTTGTGTTCCTAAACACCAGCGGCTTCCACGCATATAGTAACAACTGACGTGCAGTGTGACGTATCACTGTTGTTAAAGTGAATCATCTTTACTGTAGGGATGCTGAGCTTTAGGCTGGAGGCCTGAAACCATCATTTCTACAGCATATCATTTATCCATCATCCTCCCAGCGCGATGGAGGAGATTCTTCGCAAGCTTCAGAAGGACGCGACGGGCAGCAAACATAAAGCGATGCGGGACGCGTGCGGCATCGCGCGCGGTAAGATGCACCTGAGTCTGTGAGCGATTATTAAATGCGGATTCATAACAGATGGACGCGCGTTCAGCTTATTAAAAATAATGTTTTAGAACAACAGCATACAGTCAGAGCAAAAGTGTGCCCGGCTTTCACGGATGTTTATTTACTGCAACTGAATCCTCATAACAGCTGTTACAGGATGTCTTGTCAAATTGCACTTTTTTTTTTAGAACAGCATGAAGAATGGAATAAAAACATGCGAATTTAAATAAAATTAAATAGTTTAATTTCCAGTGGGAACTCATGCAACGAGCCTATATAGGCATGCGACCTGTGTGCATTTAACCCATGTTTATGTGAATATTATAGTGTTGAATGGTTTGGCTTCAAACCTCCTTATTTTTTAAAATGCATGCAGTCAAAAATGAAAAAAGTCCCATGTTAATAGTATGTTTTTGGACATGCGCTATGAGTACTTTGGAATACCATGCAAATTCAGTCGAACATGTTAATATGAATAGTGAATAGTGTATGTTGATAATATGAAATTATGACTTTTTTTTTTTTTTACCATAATTGAGGCATGGTAAAGCCACAGTACTTTTAAATGTCAGTCTGTAAAGAAGCTTCTATGTTTTAATGGTTTATTTAATCTTTTAATGGCTACTTTATTTTTTCTTTAGCTGGTAATTAAGATATTATAGTTTTTTTGGTAAATATGCCCTTTGCTTTAGTATGAACCAGAAATTAATAAAATAACAGCAACATCATTACCATTATTATTATTATATTAGAATATTTAGTGAAAATAACAGAAATTTAATTGTATTAATAATGATTAATTATAACAAATATTCAAATTTATTGTAATCTTTAATATAATAAACGTTTAAAGTGTTGTAGATGTTAACCTATAGGCTCGTTCTAAGTTATTCTGTGTTCTTGTGTTGTGTTTAACTAATAGGCTGTTTAGTAGATGGGCAAAGGCAGTAGTTGAAGATGATCTGGAGATTTATGCACTTAATTGACCTTTCAGTGTTTCAGCAGTGTATATCACACACTGTCAGTCATGCTGTGCCAACAAATGAGGGGCTCATTTTACAGGATCAATGAATAGCTCAGATGACAGTATAGCAAGGCCTGGTTTGGGATTTTATCATGAGTAATTTTATTTCAAAATAACTATATATATCTCAATATAGTTACTTTTGCTTTAAATAAGGGGTTTATATAATCAAATATTTGATACAGTTGAAAATTCTTGTCATCAATTTCAGTATCGCAAGTAAACTAATACTAGCCTACATAAAAACTCTCAAGCTTACAGAAGACAAGTGATAACATGAACAAATAAACTGATTTCAAGCAATAGGACAACAAACTACTATAGAACAAAGAAATAGACCTTCCTGAAAAACGTCAAGCACTTGAAATGAGAAATAGCGACTAGCCTACATCAATCAAATGTATAAAAAACACTGCATAATCTTCACTGTGTAAATTAAGTCTATATCTCAGTCCTTCCAGAAAAACACGGAGTTGTTTTGTGATTGTTTTGGGCAAAAATCCTTGATTATGCGGCACATTTTGTTAAAAAATACGATGAAATATGCGGGATATTTATGCAATTTTATGCAATGAAATTGCAGGAACTTGCAAAAACTGCGGTTTGATGAAAAAGAGAAAAAAATGTGATTCCCGCAACACCCTGTTCTCACTAGGCTACTATCTTAATGTAAAGAGTAATTTCTTATTACTTCCTATGATAAGCAAGCATACTACATCACAGAAAGTGCTGGAATATTTAAGTTCTCATCTTGTTTTATTTCAGACTTAAATAAAAACATCAAACTTACAAAACATTGATGAATCAAACAAGTTCTGTAGCTTTACAAAAGGAATATGCTACAACTTCTGTAAAAATGAATCAATAAAATATAAACTTCATAGCGTTCCCATGGCAATAGGGGAAAATGGCTGCTCTTGTGTGAAGCAAACGCAAATTTTTTTAACTTTCTGCTAAGATATATGTGACTTTTTTGCAACGAAAATGCAGGGATTATGAAATCATGCAAGCCCCGCATATTTTGCGCGGAAATCGGCAATTTATGCGGCGAAAGTGCGGCGTATTTGAAAAAATGCGGCCCCCGCATAAATATGCTGACTTTGGCTGATTATGCACTAAATCATGCAATCGCATAATCGCGTTTTTCTGGAGGGACTGATATCTATTCTTATTAAAGTGAGACAAAAGTGATTCAGTCAAGAGCACTGAGAGATTTTCTCTGTTTTGTTGTTTGATTAACATTAATGACTCAGACGGCAGCAGGTTTATTAGGCTGCTGTCACTTTAAGAGTGAATGCACGGATCCAATATACTGTTATACGTGCCTTTTCTTTCTCAACTGTTTACCTTCACTTAAGACATAAATTACTGTGTTTACGAGGATACTTGCAAAGATGGGCATTTTGACACATAAGTATGTGTATTTAACCGTTAAAGCCCAATTAGGCGGCAAAAAGCCCTCAGTTCAGTTCTCATGTGCTCTATGAGCAGAGGCTTCATTTCACATGTCTCTCAGACAGACTCAGAAACGTGCATTCAGCGAAATGAGTTCTCTTTCTCCGCTTATTGCGTTTCAACGGTTGTAACCTGTTTTTAAAACACAATGCTTAAAAACCGCAGCACATCAACGTCACGTGAGCGTAACCGCGATAGATATGATAGTCCAAAATCTCTACTGGTCGACAAATTTCTAACGGCCAATCGTTAATATAGTTAGTAATGATGGGGGTTCAAAGAATGTTTATTCATATTGAAATGATGTTAATTTGTTTTCTAATTTTATATACTTTCCCCCTAATTTTCCTTGCGGTTGTACAGAGACCCTTCAAGCTCAGAATGGATCAGTTAAAATACCACCATCTAAACTCAGGCAAGTGTTTTGATTCCATATACCATATTTGTAATTGTCAGCATTTGTATTTTCTCAGATATGCTTTCTCACATAATCTTTATGATCCATACATAATCCATAAAAGACAATGCACCTTTATTAGGTTTTGCATTACATTCCCTGTTTTTAAATCTTTCATTTGTACACAGTGAAAAGGCATTGCAAAGTTCCTCAAAAGAAAACGTAAATTTGATCACAAATCACTGCATTGGCTACCTGTGCATTTTAGAATAAAGTTTAAAATTCTTCTCTTTGTTTTTAAATCTTTAAATAATCCGGCACCAAGCTATTTCTGAGCTACTCTGTCCATACAATCCCACACGAAACCTGAGGTCTGGTGATAAGAGACTTTTGTCTGTCCCCAGATCACGGTTAAAGCATAGAGGAGATCGAGCCTTGGCTACTGCCGGCTTTCCGGTTTACATCCGATCGGCACAGTCTTTAACTGTTTTTAAATCTTCTCTTAAAACCTACTTTTTTTCTTTAGCTCTTAATTCATTGTGAGCTTCTGTCATGAATGTGTGGTTTGCCCTTGTCTCTTTATCTTGTGTTTTGTTCTGCACTTTGGTCAGCCATGTTTGCTGTTTTTAAATGTGCTATATAAATAAAATCAAAGTTGAAACTTGAAACATTGATAAAGTAGTAAAATGACCAAATCCATAAGAATTGGGATTGCTTTTTTTTTTTAGCTTCTTCTATATTTATACATACAGCAGATGCTTTAATTCAAAGTGTCTAACCAATGATCTCAGAATCATCAGAGGCTGACAGTGACTCTAGAAACTGCTTTAATACTCTTCATGGGTTTTATCTTTCATGTTGTGCGTTGTTAATTGTGATCTGTTACTGTGCAGAGAGAAGTGTTTATTCCCTCTTCGGTTGGCACTGGAGTCTAAAAACACTAAACTGGCTCAGACTGCCCTCACTGGGATGCAGGTGTGTGCATTACTCAACACTTCACGTTTTATAGACGTACGGATTTATTTAGGTACACTAAGATAAAGCAGTGCACAATATATTTGCTCTCTGATTTATTTAATGGTATTTGCTAAGCCAATGTTAGACTCATAACTCATTTTGTGATGTTTGTACTATGGACATGAATAGACCATATCTTTGGACGAGAATATACAGAATTTATGGTAAAAACAGAAGTTTTACAGATTGAACTTAAATTTATAGTAAAAAAAAACAAAACAACAACCTATATTTCATTAAAGGTGCAGTAAGTGATTTCTGAGAAACACTGTTGATATTTGAAATCAACCCAAACAACACCCCTCCCTTCATTGCTCCGCCCCTAAAATGCATGAACACGCAGTGCAAGAGTGGATGTCTGTTTACTATAGGTGAAGCGAAGCAAAATAATGCTTTGTAAAAATAAGGCGAAGATGACGAACGGACGACAAGGAAGAAATAATTTTTTTTTAAAATAGAGTACACGAGTAGAAACAAGCAAGAGTTTGTTGTTAGGCTCCAGACAAACAACGGCACTCAAAACTGTCCTGTTATTATAGATAACATTACAGTAACAGCATATCTTGGTTCTGTGAAACGGCAAAAACAGTGTTACTCAAGTATGGAGCAGAAACAACACAAATTTGCTGACACAAATTGGCTCTCTCTCTCCTCCCTCATCATGAGTGGACACGCCCCCTACTGCTGATTGTCTCTCTCTCCTCCCACATTATGTGTGACCCCCCTCCTTCCTATTGCTGATTGGCTCTCTCTCTCTCCTCCCACGTTATGAGTGACACACCCCCTACTGATGATTGGCTCTCTCTCCTCCCACGTTATGAGTGACACACCCCCTACTGATGATTGGCTCTCTCTCCTCCCACGTTATGAGTGACACACCCCCTACTGATGATTGACTCTCTCTCTCTTTCCTCCCACATCATGTGTGACACACCCCCTACTGCTGATTGGCTCTCTCTCCTCACACATTATGAGTGACACACCCCCTACTGCTGATTGGCTCTCTCTACCCCCACATCATGAGTGGACACGCCCCCTACTGCTCGATCTGATCCACTTTCAACAGTGTTTCTCCGAAATTACTAGCTGCACCTTAAATTAAATAATGTTAAAGGGACAGTTATCCCAAAAATGAAAATTCTGTCATCATTTACTCACCCTCATGTTGTTCCAAACCTTTCTTTTCTTTCTTTCTTCTGCTGAACACAAAAGAAGATATTCTGAAGATTGTTGGTATCAAGAGAGTTGATGGACCCCATTCACTTCGATATTATTTTTTTCCTAAAAAAATCAAGATTGCAATCTTTTAATGATTAATCGTGCCTGTATATATGCACTGACAACCACCTTTTGTCCCTGTTGTACCCTATACACCAATGTTTTTTAGTGTGTAGAGTAAGTGAACTTACCGTTAAAGGGATAGTTCACCCAAAAATGAAAATTCTGTCAGTATTTACTCTCCCTCATGTTGTTCCAACCCCGTAAGATCTTCGTTCATCTTCGGAACACAAATTAAGATCTGAGAGCTGGATCACTCCTCCATAGGCTTCTTGAGGGATTGAACTTGCAGGCCCCGAAAAGTCTTTAAAGACATCGTTAAAATAGTCCAAGTGACTACAGTGGCTCAATCTTAAGTTTATCAAACGACGAGAATACTTTTTGTGCGCAAAAAAACAAAAATAATGACTTTATTTCAACTATTAATTTCCTTCTCTGTTGGCCTCGAGTCAGTTCACTAGTGTAACAGCGTAACCTTCTGTTGTTGTACGTCACACGCATCACACACATGACCAGCGTCGGCCAATAGTGAGCCTGCGTGTGACGTAGCTCTATGCAATCACACTAAGTTAACTGACTAGAGGCCCACAGAGAAGGAAATGAATAGTTGAAATAAAGTTGTTATTTTTGTTTGTTTTTGCGCACAAAAAGTATTCTCATCGCTTGATAAACTTAAGATTGAGCCACTGTAGTCACTTGGACTATTTTAACGATGTCTTTAATAACTTTTCGAGGCCTGCAAGTTTCAATCCCTGAAGAAGCCTATGGAAGAGTATGGAGGAGTGATCCAGCTCTCAGATTTCATCAAAAATATCTTAATTCGTGCCCAAGATGAACGAAGGATCTTACGGGGTTGAACATGAGGGAGAGTAAATACTGACAGAACTTTCATTTTTGGGTGAATTATCCCTTTAACCAATTAAAAGGTTTTTACATTTTTACAGGTTTAAAAACTATGATCAATTTTACAGTTAATGCCTAGCAATGTGGTGGCAAGTTTTGAACTTCCGGTTTTGCGGTTGCTCTGTATATTTCTATGGCATTGCTGTCCAGGAGTAATTAGCTTTTGAAGTGGATTTACTTAATGTAAAGTTAACGAAAGTTATCATGAGGATTGTAACGTTTAAAGCAGATGTCTTAACAAATGTCAGTAGACAGGGAAGATTTTAAAACGAGCCGTTCATTTATAAATACGCAAGATCACTGTGAAAATACAGACCGGAAGACAAAAGACAACGAGCGCAGCGCTGAAAAGGGGCGTGGCTACATAAGGTCTATACGTTTATAATTCAGCTTACAGACATGGCAAAATGACCAGTGTTCGTTTTTTTTATTTTTTATGTTGGCTCAGTCTTTTGCATGTGTTTCTGTTGACAGAAGATCCTGTGTGAGGATTGCTTTGCTGCTGTGGAGAGCGAGGCTCCAGAGAAGCAGCTTTTGAGTCAGATCCTGGAGGCCATCAGGGTGACGCCCGCCTTACATGAAGACCTGCAGGTGGAGGTCATGAAGGTGTGTGTTTCTCTGCTCCTTCACCAGCATCAGTGTGCGTGTGTGTGATTTGCAGCGTTGGGCATGTTACTTTAAAAAAGTTATTTGTTATAGTTACTAGTTACTTCTCACAAATAGTGAATGAGTTAGTAACTGAGTTACATCATTATAAAAGTATCAGGGATTATACTAAATATCAGGGAGAGTAACTATTGTGTTCCTTTAAAAAAAAAAAGTTCAAATATGTCAAATAACTTGGATGCCCCCATTATTGAATATGTTAAATAGAAATAGGATACACTAAATAGAATAAATTATTATTATAAAACGTACACTAATCTACACTATTTTAATGTTGCTGTGGGACAATGTGAGAGATGCCTATTAAATTCAAAATATTATTGTAAATATTGTAATTACTATAGTGCAACAATAAAACACAATAGATGGTTTAGAACTTTTAATAATTATTGCACAGACCACAACTGGCCAACAAATAAGTCTAAAATTATGATTATAAGATTATTATAAGACAGACACCCATTCACTCTCATTATCAAGCTTGGAAGAGCCAGGACAGTCAAGAATAAAGAAAGAATAAAGAATAAAGTCATATACATCTAGAATGGTTTCAGGGTGAGTAAATCATGGGCTAATTTTCATTTTTGGGTTCAGTGAGCTCAATTATAGTAACGGCACATTTTATTGTCAGTAACGGTAACGGCGTTGTAACGGGGGAAACAGTAATTCGTTTGATTACTCGTTACTGAAAAAAAACAGTTAGTAACACCGTTTATTTATAATGCCGTTTATTCCCGTCACTGGTGATTTGGTCTGTGGAGAAAAGACTTTCCCACAATTGAGCTGTGGGAAAAACATTGTTTTGCTTCTATCAGGCTTAATGAATTCAGTGTCAGCTCTGCACCTGTCGTGTAACTGGACAGATTTGCAGCATTACTGGCACACGTGTGTCCACACACACACACACACACACACACACACACACTGCGTTTCTCATCTCCTGTTTCTAATACTGAAGTGTTGAATCATTGAACTGCTGTTATATTAAACAGCTAATGTTTTAAGTTCTCTGTGCTGTAGGTCCTGCTTTGTGTCACCTACTCCTCTACATTTGAGATCAATGGACACAACATGTTGAGAATCGCTGAGGTGAGACATGCTTTATTGACGTTTGACTGACAGAATGAGACTGCGAATTGCAAATTGCTAATCTGACGTAATCATTGAAGTCCTTTAAAGGCCGCTGCGCTGTGAAGATGTGCTTTAATGAGGACGATACAGCAGATTGTCTACTCTTACAGCGTTTTGGGTCACACTTATACAGTGGCGTTCCACAAATCTCTTACATACAAACCCTGAGAATGTGATAGCCTTCTATTGCCTTCATTTGACTTTTCTGTTCTGTGCTGAGATTTTTTTCTGTTATTTTAGGACCATAAAGGACCATATATATTGTATTATTTCAACATTTTCATAGCAATTAGGCACATTGCCACTATTTTTCATTTTGATAATGCAAAAAAAAAGTCATTACTTTAATTAGAAAAAACAACAACAACAACAATCTTATATTATTTATAATATATAGAATAAGGTATTTATTGTACCACCTTTTTTGCTGATTTAAAGGGATAGTTCACCCAAAAATTATAGTTTTTACATTATTTATTCACCCTCACTCACCTTACTTTCTCTTGTGCACCACAAAAGAAGTTATTTTGAAATATGTCTCAGTGTTCTTTGTCCGTAAAATGAAAGTCAATGGGGTCCAATGTCATTTTGACCCCACTGACTTTCATTGTATGGACATAAACATTTGAAATATTATTGTATGGACACAAACATTTTTGTGTGTGTGTGTATTTTGTCATACAGGTTTGTGAATAAATGACGACAGAACTTTTATTTTTTAATTACTTTTGAAGAACCTAGTTTTTTTGTTTCCCTGAGAGTCAAAATAAGCTGAAAAAATGTAAGACTAAATTAAGCTGAGTCTGACCCGTCTAGTATCTGATTATGATTATCTCACTATGAAATCTGAATCACAGCTTTAAATCTTTGAGGCACTTCAGTGCACAGAGGTGAAGTATATCTTAAATAGTGAAAACTGTTTCTACACCAATTTTGTTTCATTGTATAAAAAGATCACAGTCTCTTTGTCACATTTTTAACCTCATCATGCTGTGAGTGCACTTGTTGCTTCACAGCACGTTTTTTTCCCCACTAATTGTAATTTTAAGGGACATTTTAGAAATGAACCATGCATGCAGATTTTATGTATTATGCTAATTTTAGTTGCATAAAAACTATCAGACAGTTGCATGCTAAGTGATCAGATCTCACACTGCTTGTCTGTGCAGACTGGTGTGTAACTGTATTATCTTGCCCCTGGTTGGCCATAAACGGCTCATAAAAGCACATCATTATGTGTAAATGTGTCTGGCAGTGGCAGACTGCTCTTATTTTCACACAGGACTGTTGAGGAGCCCCGGGGAACAGCGAGGCTTGTGCAGTCATACAGCAGACCCATGGTGTGTTTGAACACTGCATTTGATAACAGAATATCAAAGCATGTGTGTTTATTTTAATCCTCAGCTAGCTGTGCAATAAACGATTTTAATGCATGATGATAGTGCATTCAAATCACTGAATGCACAGCTAGCCGTGGATTATGCGTCTTATACCATGGTCATTTGACAGAATTTAAGAAGTTAAAGCTGTTGTGACTGGAAGGGTTAAAATGGCAGTTATTTTCATCAGTTATGGCTAGGGTGAGCACCCGTCCCGCTTTGCGTTGTACCGCACAGCATTTTCACCCCTTGTCCCGCACGTCGCATATTGAGAAAATGTCCTGCATTTTCATCAGTCTGTTGGTTTTTGAGTATAATATTAAGAAAACGTGCATGCGTTTTTTTGCCTTTTTAAGAAAGCATTTTATTTATTATTTTCGCGGCGTAGTTTTTCACCTATATTTAACAGCGCTTCGTCAGAAGTACAAATACAACAGCCGTTTTTAAAATCCTATCCAATGGTTGAAAGGACAAGAGTACACACGGACACTAGTGGGTTGTGACGCTGTCAATCAAAATGTGGAGCATTGATTCGTTCCATGTGTTTCTGTCAGAAAACAAATGGATAATTCGGTAAATTTAATTTTAAATTTAACAGAATTTATCAACTTGTTGCTCCTGTGGTTGTTTCAATTCACATCCTTTCTAAAAAATATGAACGTTTTTGGTTGAATATATTCTTAATATATAAGACTGTCAATGATCTAAATTCATGTTGGTTTATATTTTATTTGTTCATTATTTATTTTGTTGGATTTTAGTTGGACTTGGTCAGAACTGTTTCATAAATAGTGATCTGCATGATGCTGCTGCCTTTGGACTCAGTGATGTTGAATTTAAATGTCATGTAAAATAAAGACATGTTATGTTACATTGTGATGTAATTGTGTGTTTTCTGGAAGGGACTAAAGAACAAAGAATTTTTATCAGCTGAAAGGCAGAATACAAATGTTTTTATTAAGTTAGATAAACATTATATAACAGTTTCAGGTTATGTTTTAGTGTTGGTAACATGTCCCACATTGTCCCACACAAACTTATAATCGTCCCACATTTGGTTTGTTTGATGGTGGCCACCCTAAGTGTTACGGCTCGTTAGATCAAGCTTTTTGCTCGCTTTGAGTCAGACACAGAGATAAAGCAGCGCGGATTAGATTACAATTATTTGAATGAATTGAGAGCGAGAGAGAGAGAGAGAGAGAGAGAGAGAGAGAGAATTATCTGCGTTTGTGCAGCGTCTCTCTACACATTGAAGCTGTGAGTTAAATCAATGACAGTAATGATACTCCCTCGTTGCTGAGAAATGTAGTGTTGCGATACAGTAGAGAAGCTATTTTATTAATATAAGTTGTGCAGGAGTGACGATGATAACAATTTTCTGTGCTCCTGAATGTTTCTGTGTGTGAGTAGCATTATCTATCTAAGTGTGTGTGTGCATTAATATAGAACAGTGATTATACTGACTGAAACTACCTGTGCATTCAACGTTTTTTTTATTGCACATATTCCAGCCAATCAGAATAGAGTATTCAGACAGACCATTGTATAAAGAATAACATGAGATTACAACATAATAACACAATTGTAGGTAGTTTGTAAGGTATAAACAATAAAACAAAATATATAACTACTGATCAAAGTAAAGACAAATGCTATTTGGACGATTTATGGTTGCCAAACATTAATGCCAAACATGTCCATAGTTAATGTGATAAACTACTCCTGTGGAACATCCACTAAAAAACACCTTGACACCATTGATTAATTGTCATCGCAAAATTGCTTAGAAATATGACATTAGTTTGATGTATTCTATTAGACATGAAGACGTTTGTGTCCGAGTGTCCAAATATTATTTTGGGGCCACTAAATGAGTTGATTATTACCTATTCTTTTGACTGAGCGTTTTGATTTTATATAAGGCAGTTGTTTTTAGTGACTGAGACACGGTGAAGACCTTTCTCCTGACTTCTCACTTCCATCATGAAACTCATGTTCCAACAGTGTGTCATTGGTTGCCGTGGTTACAGGTAATAGTGGTCGCGGATGCCACGTCTTAGATCCTTTTTCCGTGACAGAGCGAGCCACACAACGGCAGATGCTCAGTTCAGTCTTTCTGTTTGCTTAATGGAAGATTCCATTTCAGAGTCGCTTTGTTGATCAGGATTAACAGAGACCTTTCCACATCGTAAACACATGCTTGCAGCTGGGTTATTTTATTTTGTTGAGCAATCAATCAAATCCATGACATTAAATCAAACATTTTCATCAAAGACCTCTATCAGACCTCCATCTATCTTTCTTTCTTTCTTTCTTTCTTTCTTTCTTTCTTTCTTTCTTTCTTTCTTTCTTTCTTTCTTTCTTTCTTTCTTTCTTTCTTTCTTTCTTTCTTTCTTTCTTTCTTTCTTTCTTTCTTTCTTTCTTTCTTTCTTTCTTTCTTTCTTTCTTTCTTTCTTTCTTTCTTTCTTTCTTTCTTTCTTTCTTTCTTTCTTTCTTTCTTTCCTTTATTAAGTGATGGCCACCTATTTCAGTACCCTTGGGTCAGAATTTTTCCTTTCTATTTCTTCAATTCAAGAAAATTCACCGTATCTAAATGTATTTCTAAATGCATGTTATAGAACTTCTTGTGAACGATTCATTTATCGAACGATTCGTTTTATTTGAAAAAAAAACAAAAAACAATTGACCTATAAAAACCGCCCCTGTGAAGTCCTTTTTCCCTCCCAAATTCCAATTTTTTTCTATTAAAGGTTTTCTGGATTCCTATTTAATGGTTCAAATAAATTATAGTAAAAATTAAACGTAAATTTTAGGGGCCTGAAAAATTCTGTTTTCCATTCTCCTTTTCCTGAATTCTGTTTTAATGGGTTAATTACATTTTGATAAAAAACAATCATGTCTAATCAATTGAATAATATCGTAAATATTTTTACAATAATAAGGCCCTACATTTTTTATGATTTTTTTATTTTTTTGAAATTCTGTGTTGTCTGTTTTTTATTTGTTCTGGGTTTATGTACGAATACAAATGTAAAACATTAACAATTTAATAAGTACTTTAAAATAGGATACACTAAATAGAATAAGTACTTTAAAATGTAATCAAATGAAAATGTCAAACGCAAAATATCTGCAGTGGTTTTAAACGGGAATGATGGTTCCTTTCATTGCCACAGCGGAACAGAGGCAGTTTGTCATGTCGGATATTAGAAGTTGCTCAATCTCTGTTGCATCTTTCTGTGTCTCCAGGTGTGTGTCGAGACGTACATATCGAGTTGTCATCAACGCAGTATCAACACAGCGGTCAGGGCCACTCTCAGCCAGATCCTCGGAGACCTCGCCCTACAACTACGCCACAGACAAGAAAACACAGTGAGTCACGTTTCACAGAGCTTTATCAATCACAAGCACATATCTATAATCTCTTATTACTCCATATGCTTGTGTGATTGGTCAGTGGTGGCATTCTGTAGTCAAATATTTTGGTAACACTTTACAATAAGTTCTCATTTGTTAACATTACAAACATGAACTTACAGTGAGCGATATACTGTATATATGTTAATCTTTGTTAATGTTGTTAATAAAAATTCTCAGGTAATGCATGTAACCGTGGTTCCCTGAGGATAGGGAACGAAGCGAGGGAATGCCTCAGGCATTACTGGTGTCTGAAGCATGTGTATAAACCATAGACTGTAAAAAAATAAGCCCAAAGTGGGCGGAGCTGGCCGTCGCCATCTTAGCAGCGCGTCACTCCCGGATAACCGAAAATGGAGTTAAAAAAGAGGCGGATTATCTGAGGTGACATTACGCTGACAGACAGCAGACAATCGGCTAGTAGTGACATCATCGGCAACCCACCTGTCACTCAAGTGGCCACACCCTTAATTATGCAGAACTTTGAGGCTTAATAGAATTTAAACGGATGAGTTATAAAAATATTCACCCACCTCACAGTTGTCACGAAGGGCAAAATTAGCTATATAGGCCAAAACACCTTTTTGTACCAGGCTGTAAAAAAAATTTGTTCTGCTGTATAGTTGGGCATTTTAACAAGAGGAGTCTATGGGATTGACTCTCTTTTGCAGGCTGTCTCTAGTGGCCAGTTGATGAATTGCAGTTGTGACGGGTCTCCAGTTGTTCCCGCTGTTATCGACCGGTGGGTGTGGCTGGGAGACTCATCAAGGGAATGATGTACACCTGTGTAGGGTCATGAGTGTTGTGCACCTGTATATAAGCTTAGGCTTTGAGAATGTTGAGTTGCTTCGGAGAGCTTCAGAGCTGCAAGACTTTTGTGAGATTTGTTTGCGCCCGTTCATTTTTTTGTTTGGTTTCTGTTTTGTTGATTTCTGTTTTCTTTTGCTATTACTTTGAGCTTGGTTCTGTCTGACATTTTAACATCATTTGTCAGACAGAAATGGTAGTTATTTTGTAATCGATTTCCTGTTTTATATATTTTTCTATTTATGTTAATAAATATTGGTTACAACATGACCAACTTAACCATGTCCTCCACTCATTTGTCACGGCTTTGAGCCGGTCGTGGCAAATATGGGGGCTCGTCCGGGATTTGATCTCAGGACCTCTCACACCCCAAGCGAGAATCATACCCCTAGACCAGGTTGCTGAAAAGTCACTACCGTGTCGGATACAAGAGAGAGACCGGAAGGTTGCCGCTCTGTTTAGACTCATGTTTCAGACACCAGTCATGCCGGAGTCATTCCCCATAGCGCCCTCTAGGGGATGCAGTGCGAGTTACCTTTCGAAAGGGAAATACATTTGTTCAGTGTTTGTTCATGTGAGTTGACAGTGCATTAACTAATTAACAATCACAATTTTTGATTTAAAAAATGTATTTGTAGATGTTAAAATGAACATTTAAGATATAAAATGCTGTAGAAGTAGAAGATTTGTTCATTCTTAGTTCATGTTAACAAAGGGAACCTTGCTGTAAAATGTAATCAATTTTATTTTTTTGTATAATGACCATCGTCTTGAACAATCATCGCTGAACTCAAATCAAGATTTATTTTTTGTTAAGTAGCCATGTAATAAGCTACTCTAATTTTTCATTTTTGATTTCTCAAACATTTCTAGAATGTTAAGCACGATTTGATGTTTTGAAATTGGCATTTTTTAATGAGTCTGGTTGGATTTTTACAGGGTTTTGATGGCGAGGAACGTTGCATACCTGTACACCATCGCAAAGGTACACGTAATCAATAAGCCATGAACACATGCTTTCACTTGCCAAGTTTTCAACATGGCTCATCCGTCAAACTATCCGTCATAGTCCTCATGAGTGTGTTGCTAAGATAATAACACAGTTATCTAATGAACATAAAAATACATCACAGGCACAGATATTGAGTCGATTTTTAACTTGATTAAACTGTTGTTATTGATACTTTTCAATATGTAATGAACAACATAGTATCTCACAAAAGTGAGTACACCCCTCACATTTCAGCAAACATTTTAGTATATCTTCTCAAGGGACAATACTATAGAAACAAAACTTGAATATATTTTAGAGTAGTCAATGTGCTGCTTATATAGCAGTATAGATTTACTGTCCTCTGAAAATAACTCAATATACAGCCATTATTGTCAAAATAGCTGGCAACAAAAGTTCACCCTAAATGAACATGTTAAAACTGTGTCCAAAGTCTCAATATTTTGTGTGAGCAACATTGTTATCTAGCACTGCCTTAATCCTAGACATGGAGTTCACCAGAGCTGCACAGGTTGTTGCTGGGATCCTCTTCCACTTCTCCATAATGACATCACGATCATGGATGTTAGACGTATGGCACTTTTCCAACTTTCCCACATATGGTCAATAGGGTTCAGGTCTGGAGACATTCTTGGCCACTCCATCACCTTCACCTTCCTCAGCAAGGCAGTCATCATCTTAGCGGTGTGTTTGGGGTCGTTATCATGCCGTTCGGCTCAGTTTCTGAAGGGAGTGCATCATGTTCTACTTCAGAATGTCGCAGTTCATGTTGGAATCCATGTTTCCCTCAATGAAGCGCAGCTCCCCAGTACCAGCAGCACTCATGCAGCCCCAGACCATTATGCTACCACCACCATGCCTGACTGTAGGCAAGACACAAGTTTCTTGGTACTCCTCACCAGGCCGTCATCACACATGCTGGAGACCATCTGCAGCCGAACAAGTTTACAACTTTTGAACAACTACGAACAAGAACAACTTTTGTCAGCCTCGTTGCCCGCTGTGAGTTTGTTTGTTTGCGTTTGTTTGTTTGCGCAAATACGGTTTGAACATTGTTTGTTGGTCGTAGAGCGAGACACCGCTTCACTGCTGTTCGCCCTGCGATCGACTGCTTTTGTCAGCCTCGTTGCCTGCTGTGAGTTTCTTTGTTTTCCCGTCTATCGTGCGTCTACATTACACCCATACAACTAAAAAGACGGTTTTTACCCAAGACTTGAGTCATAAATTAGTATAAATATTAATAGCATCACTGGTTGCATCATTGCTAACTTACTGTCCATCTGTTAAAATGGCGAATATATCAGGTGTATGTTATCTACCTTTTGGTGCAGATGAGAACAGATCTGAATTGCTCGCGATGCAGTTTGAATTGGAAGCTGTAGAAAAGCAGATCCGTGACCTTCTAGAGAGACAAGCTGAGCTGAGAGACCGGCGTTTAGCTCTTGAAACATCACGCGCTGATGCACACGGATCAGTGATTAACGTTAGTAACCCGCTGACGCTGACCTCGTCTACTCCATGCGTTTCTCAGCATTGGTCCCGAGCGTCCAGGTCACGATCAGCCATGATTTCATTCACTCTGGCTCCAACACACCACCACGAAGCCTGGGTGGTTCCGCGGAAGCCGCGTGCCAGGACAAGAATCTTTTCGCCCCTCCCGGTTTTCGAGATCTCCACTCAGAACCGCTTCTCCCCTCTTTGCGAAACGGAACGCGATGCTGTGATCATCGGCGATTCCACCGTCCGACACGTCCACGCTACGTTAGGTAAAAGTAAGGTGCACAGTCACTGCTTTCCTGGTGCTCGTGTTCTCGATATCACTGCGCGGGTAACTGAGATCTTGAACGGTGACGAGCGTGTCAGAGCTGTTGTGCTGCACGCGGGAGCTAACGACATTAGGCTGCGACAGACGGAGGTTCTGAAGAAAGACTTCAGGAGCCTTATCGATACGGTACGCAGCACATCGCCTGAAACATCGATTATTGTGTCTGGACCGCTTCCTACGTACCGACGAGGGCATGAAAAGTTCAGTAGATTATTCGCGCTAAATGAATGGTTATTGTCATGGTGCAATGAGCAGAAACTGATTTTTTTAAATAATTGGAATCTGTTTTGGGAGCGACCAAGGCTCTTCCGCGCTGATGGCTTACACCCAAGTAGAATCGGGGCAGATCTTCTGTCGGATAACATCTCCAAGATGTTAAATACCATTTGACTAGTAACCAAAAATCCAAATCACAGTCTCTACTGCACCAATTTAATTGATATTAATACTAGTGTAGAACATTGCATAGAAACTGTCTATTCCTCGTTTACTAAGATCAAATAATAAATCTACTGCGGGATCTAGAAAAAATCTAATTGTTATTAAAACAAAAAATCTCGCTATTAGTGAACAAAAACAATTTCTAAAGCTAGGTCTTCTAAACATTAGATCGCTCACACCTAAGGCGGTTATTGTAAATGAAATGGTCACAGATAATAATTTCGATGTTCTGTGCCTTACTGAAACCTGGCTTAAACCAAATGATTATTTCGGTCTAAATGAGTCTACTCCGCCAGGATATTGTTATAAGCATGAGCCCCGTCTGATCGGTCGTGGGGGCGGTGTTGCAACAATCTACAGAGATATCCTTAATGTTACTCAGAAAACTCGTCATAGGTTTAATTCGTTTGAAGTGCTTGTGGTAAATGTTACGCTCTTAGATGTAAGAAAAAAATCCCTATTATCTCTAGCATTGGCTACCGTATATAGACCTCCAGGGCCTTACGCCAATTTCCTAAAAGAGTTTGCTGACTTTCTATCAGATCTTTTGGTCAACGTCGATAAAGCATTAATTGTTGGAGATTTTAACATACACGTAGATAATTTAAATGATGCGTTAGGGGCTGGGTTTACAGATTTATTAAACTCCTTCGGGGTCAAGCAAAACGTCACCGGACCAACTCATCGTCTTAATCATACACTCGATTTATTTATATCATATGGAACCTATCCAACCGATATAGATATCATTCCACAAAGTGATGATGTCACTGACCACTACTTGGTAACTTGCATATTACGCACTGCTGTAATATGTCATGCTGCGCCACGTTATCGACCAGATAGAACAATTGGTCCATCCACCATAGATCATTTCTCAAATAGCTTATCTGATCTGTCTCAGCTGCTGCCTGAACCCAAACAAACAGATGAATTAGACGAACTAACTAGCACTATGAGCACCATTCTCTCTAGAACATTGGATATTGTTGCACCCATTAGATTAAAAAAGGTCAGAGAAAAAAGTATAGCACCATGGTACAATAATACTACGTATGTTTTAAAGAGAGAAACCCGTAATTTAGAGCGTAAATGGAAAAAAACTAATTTAGAGGGCTTTAGAATCGCGTGGAAAGACAGTATGTGACTTTATAAAAAGGCACTTAAAACGGCCAGGGCTGAGCACCTCAGCAAATTAATAGAAAACAACCGGAATAATCCAAGGTTTTTATTTAATACAGTGGCTAGACTAACAAATAAACAGACGTCGTCTGAACAAAATACCTCGTTACAGTTTAGTAGTAATGATTTCATGAACTTCTTCACCGAGAAAATTGAAAGCATCAGAATCAAAATCGTAAACGTTCGATCTTTGCTCGCGCCTTATAATTCGGCCGCAATTATCACCCCGCAAGAACAATTACAATGCTTTACAACCATAGAACAAAAAGAGTTAAATAAACTTATCACTTCATCTAAAACAACAACATGTTTATTAGATCCTATACCAACTGAACTACTGAAAGAAGTGTTACCTATAGTGGAAGAGCCTCTTCTCAATATTATTAACTCATCTTTATCTTTAGGTCATGTTCCAAGAACGTTCAAGCTGGCAGTTATAAAACCTCTTATTAAGAAACCACAATTAGATCCAAATAACCTAGCGAATTACAGACCCATTTCGAATCTTCCATTTATGTCAAAAATATTCGAAAAAGTTGTGTCCGCTCAACTCGGCTCTTTCTTGCAAGAAAACGACATCTATGAAAAGTTTCAGTCTGGATTCAGGCCACATCATAGCACTGAAACTGCGCTTGTTAGAATCACAAATGATTTACTTTTAGCTTCGGACCAAGGCTGTATCTCAGTACTAGTTTTACTTGATCTTAGTGCTGCGTTCGATACTATAGATCACACAATACTCTTAGATCGACTACAAAATTACACTGGTGTTCAAGGACAAGCATTAAGCTGGTTCAGGTCATACTTATCTGACCGCTACCATTTCGTCTACTTAAATGGAGAAAAATCGATTATAACTTCGGCAAACTATGGAGTGCCGCAGGGATCTGTGTTAGGCCCTTTATTATTCTCAATATATATGCTGCCACTTGGTAATATTCTAAGGAAACATGGAATTAGTTTCCATTGTTATGCTGATGACACTCAAATATATATTTCATCACGGCCAGATGAATACGCTAAATTATCCAAATTGACAGATTGTGCTAAAGATATAAAAGATTGGATGACGCGTAATTTTCTTTTATTAAATCCAGACAAGACAGAGGTAATACTTATCAGTTCTAAAAACCGTCCACAAAACCTTTCACAGCACGACTTTAACATAGTAGGATGCCCTGTTACTTTATCCGCAACAGTAAAAGACCTGGGTGTTACATTAGACTGCAACCTGTCTTTTGAAAAGCATATTTCATATGTTACAAAAACTGCCTTTTTCCACCTTAGAAACATTGCTAAGCTACGTAATATGCTATCAGTCTCTGATGCAGAAAAGTTAGTTCATGCATTCATGACCTCGAGACTAGATTACTGTAATGCTTTATTAGCTGGTTGTCCTGCATCTTCAATAAACAAGCTACAGTTAGTCCAAAATGCAGCCGCTAGAGTTCTTACTAGATCAAGAAAATATGATCATATAACACCGATTTTATCATCACTTCATTGGTTACCTATAAAGTTCCGTATTAATTACAAGGTATTGCTTTTGACTTATAAAGCTCTAAATGGTTTAGCTCCAGTCTATTTAACGGATCTTCTATCGCCTTACAATCCATCGCGCTCTTTAAGATCACTAAATTCGAGGCTTCTGGTCATTCCTAGGATATCCAGATCCACCAAAGGAGGCAGAGCATTTTCACATTTAGCTCCGAAGCTCTGGAATAGCCTTCCTGATATTGTTCGTAGCTCAGACTCGCTCTCCCAGTTTAAAACTAGACTGAAGACGCATCTATTTAGCCAGGCATTCATATAAATTTTTTATCTTACAGTTACTGTAAATTCAGCCTCTAGTTCATAAACGCCAGAGGAGAACTGGCCCCCGACTGAGCCTGGGTTCTCCCAAGGTTTTTTTTACTCCATTGGGCCATCTGATGGGGTGTTAGGACACCATTAGGTCACTGGATGGAGTTTTTCGGTTCCTTGCCACTGTTGCCTTTGGCTTGCTCAGTTGGGGATATTCAAATTAATTAACCAATCATACCATTGATCAGCTCTACCAAACTTGGTCTTTTTTCCAGTAATAAACAAACATTGTTAAGTTGTTTTGATTGATACTGTGAAGCAGCTTTGATACAATCTGTATTGTGAAAAGCGTTATATAAATATATTTGACTTGACTTGACTTGACTTATCTTAGTCTCATCAGATCACAGGACATCAATTCATGAATTTCAGGACCGCACTTCATGCTCTTAGACAGGTTGTCTTCAGCAAATTGTTTGCGGGCTTTCTTGTGAGCAAGCTTCAGAAGAGGCTTCCTTCTGGGACGACGGCCATGCAAACCGACTTGTTGCAGTGTGCGGCGTATGGTCTGAGCACTGACAAGCTGACCTTCCTCTTCTGCAACCTCTAAAGCAATGCTGGCACGATCATGCGTCTGTTTTTTTAAGCCAGCTTC
Organism: Gila orcuttii; assembly: GCA_026230005.1. Taxonomy (NCBI): domain Eukaryota; kingdom Metazoa; phylum Chordata; class Actinopteri; order Cypriniformes; family Leuciscidae; genus Gila; species Gila orcuttii. The sequence goes on along the minus strand of JAPDVR010000019.1, from coordinate 38,642,685 downwards.
TGCACCTGACGCACAGCACGAGGACTCTACTTCTTTGATTGACCCTTGCAAGGCCTGTTCCAAGAGGAACCCATCTTGGAAAACCTCTGTATGACCCTGGCCTGTACTGTAACTCAGGGTGTTACCAATCTTCTTATAGCCTAGGTCAACTTTTTGGAGAGCAACAATTGTAATTCTCAAATCCTTAGAGAGTTCTTTGCCATGAGGTGCCATGTTGAACATCCAGTGGTCAGTATGAGAGAATTGTACTCAAAGCACCAAATTTGAACTGCTCTAATACAAGATACACAAATTTGTATGGTCCTGTCAAGCAGACAAAAACATGAACATGATGGCTTTGCATGCTTAAACGACGTACAGCTATTATCACTTAGGGTGTGCTCACTTTTGTTGCCAGCTATTTTGACAATAATGGCTGTATATTGAGTTATTTTCAGAGGAAAGTAAATCTATACTGCTATATAAGTAGCACATTGACTACTCTAAAATATATCCAAGTTTCATTTCTATAGTATTGTCCCTTGAGAAGATATACTAAAATGTTTGCTGAAATGTGAGGGGTGTACTCACTTTCGTGAGATACTGTATAAGAGCCATTTCAGTTTATTCCACCATGTTCAATGTAATATAATTATTATTGTTATTTTATTATTTATTTTAAACTGAGACTTATATTGCCTTCTCTGTGAGGTATACATGCAATGCTGTCTTAGAACTGGGCCAAATTAAAGGTGCAGTAAGCGATTTCTGTTGCGTTAGGGTTATATTGTTGTTGTTGATATTTGAAATCATCAAAACAAACACGCCCCTTCCCATTATGAGTGGACACACCCCTTACTGCTGATTGCCTACAAGTGTGTTTTAGTGCCAGGTCTGATCCACTTTCAACAGTGTGTCAGAAATCGCGTACTGCACCTTTAAGGTATCTTAGAAGGCAGTATACACTTATCATACCTGCAAACTAGTCACTTTTCAGCGAAATTCGCCGTTTTGAATCAAAATATGTCATTTATGTGAATTGTGTAGATCCGATGGGTTTTTTTTTTGGGGGGGGGGGGGGTGGGGGGTTGAAGTTGCAAGCACGGTAAACGCGGTAATAATTGGGAATGTGCTAATTAGACTGGAGTGAAACCATAGACGTCTTTCGAGCTGTTCTGATCTGTGATGAATGAACTCAGGGCTCGACATAACGCTTGTCCGGGAGGAATTTTTGAAAGAGCAAGTGAAAGATAATTTTACTTGCCCAACCAGACAATGATTGCGATTTTATTACATTCAATTTAAACAGCGATTGATAATCGGTAGTGTATTGTAACAACGTCGCATTGTTTTTGTTCTATTTCACAGACGAAAATAGTTCCAAAGGAAAGCAACAGCAGTGCGTGTTTAGTTACTGAATGATTCTGATGATCTTTTGTATGAATGACTCAATGATTCACTAATTAAAACGGTGACTTGCCGCCCCCTATTGGCGGTTTAGTTTCATGTTTAAGTATTGCATTTTTTTCATTTGAATATTCAAACATTTAAAACATCAATCTCATAAGATTATTTATTGCAGTTGTAATTTTGCAGTGTAAATTATTTAATTTGATGGGTAACAGCCCTATAGTGTCACAAATATGAAGATTTAAGTATGTATAATGCGAAAATATTGCTTCAGAATAAATATATTTACACCACCAACCCCCCCCTGTACATGGTACAGTACATACAATTTGCTATGTACTGTACCTGATAGGACCCATGAACATTTTTTCAATATAGCGCTCGATATTTTCATTAAATTGCACGCGCATCGCCCGTAGATCTTAGGGGTTAAAGTTAAAGATGGTGCGACCACCACAACGTTGCCCAACATCAAATGGCAAACGTAATGAAAGCGGAGCGAAAACTGCGCAATTGGTAGTACCCAGAGTGCAGTCTGGACGATGGGGCGACACGTGTCGCTCCGCCCACCCCCAATTTAATTGGTTTATAATACAGCAATCTCATTGGTGTAGGCGATTCAGGTCTGTGGATTGGCATTCCTTTATGTACGATTTTGTGAATGATTCTGTGTTATTAAAGAAATATTAAATGCTAACTTTAATCGTATCTTATCTTGGTAATTTTATTACAGATATATTGGCTGTTTTATTGTACTTTATTGCCGCTAAATGAGTTGATTATTACCTATTCTTTTGACTGAGCGTTTTGATTTTATATTAGGCAGTTGTTTTTTAGTGACTGAGACACGGTGAAGACCTTTCTCCTGACATCTCACTTCCATCATGAAACTAATGTTCCAACAGTGTGTCATTGGTTGCCGTGGTTACAGGTAATAGTGGTCGCGGATGCCACGTCTTAGATCCTTTTTCCGTGACAGAGCGAGCCGATGCTCAGCAAACCAAAGTTTGCCTGGATTGTTCTGCGTTTACACTTTTACATGCACACATTTAGTAACATTTTATTTAAGTTCAAGAGTTTCCTTAACACTTACTTTTTTATCTTAATATAAGACATAAAGAAGATATTTTTGTTAAATTTTATTTAGTTTTTGACTGCTAAAACGAATATAATTTTTTGTTTGCCTTAATAATCTGGATAAATAAATAAAAACAGTGGTTTAAATTCAAACTTTTCTACTTGTCTTTAAAAAAAAAAAAAGTTATAAAAAATGTCAATAATTATTGATACCGAACGATATGAAACATTATATCGTGACAATTTTTTTAGCTATATCGCACAGCCCTAGTTTTACGTACATAGTTTGATTTATAATTAATATTCATAAAGTTTTTTGGAGTGCAGAAATAAAAGGAACATATAATTGGTTCACCTGTTATATTTTTTAATTGCTTACAGTTTTTATGTGGCAATTATTATTTAGTTATGTAAATGTTTATGTATGTTTTCAGATGTCTCTCCTACTACTGATGCACTGTATGAAGATGTTGTGATGGTGCTCACTGCTTTCTGTGACAAACTGGAGTCTGTCTCAAAGTAAGCTTTACATGTTAATAACTTGTTGTAGTCATTATTAGTAGACTAGTATTAGTAACTATTATTAGAGGTGTTTGTTTAGATGAGAATCACTTTTACTATAGAACTGAGCAAAATCTTAACACTAAGAATTAAACTTCTAAACGTGTGTCTAGTTAAGGAGAGGAGTGTTAATACTTTTCTAAACTGTTTTATGATTTTTGCCTGATGAAGAATAAAAGGGCATAAAAATCCCATTGACTTGCATTGAAGGCGGAGCATAAGCCATATCTACGGACCAGGGGCCGGTTGCAAAAACTGCTAAGACTAGTAAATGTAAATAAATATATAAATATATATAATATAGCCAATGCTGACTTTGATCAGAATATGCCTACTTCCTTACTATATAGTCGGTGAAAGTAGTATGTCTGAATTTTACAGTGAAAAGTAGGCGAACGAAGCCAACATGTTGGATGTAGTACACCCAGATTTCATTTATATTACATACATTCATACTATGTAGAAATGCACTTTTTTAAATGGTAATTATGACGTTTTTTCCTCATCTAATGTTGTACCTACTAGGACAGTATGTGATTTTGTAAGTGTGCTAGTGTTTCATCAATGTGAGTAGAGAAATGTGTGTTGTTCTTCTTCAGTGAGAACCAGCTGCTGCAGTTGTTGTACCTGGAGTGTATTCTGTCTATGCTGAGCAGCTGTCCTCCCACAATGCACCTGCATCGTAATTTCACTGACCTCGTCTGGTGAGACTTGTTTAAATCAAGCACTTTATCTAGTCAAACATAGCTTACGCATAAATACTACTTTTTTATTTTAAATATTTTATAATTAATTGCATTAAATTAACATCAATGGACAGCCCTCATAATCATACATTTTACCATACGATTGCAAGTGTGAATAAATGACTTTTTAATGTGTATGTTTTAAGCTTACACTTTAAGTAAAAAAAAACAGGCAAAACATTGAATAAATTAACATTAATTCATTAAATTTTCAACTATCTGTACAGTATGTAAGTATTAAGGTCTGCATGAAAGGAAAGTTGTGACGTATATAAGAGTGAAACGGCTTCTGGAATGAGAAAAAAATGTGGGCGGGGCTTGATTGTGTCTGTGGGGAATTGATTGGATGGTTGTGGTTTGCTATTGGTGGATCTAATGTGAGTGACAGGTCATCATTAGAGAACAGAAGAGATGTCTCTTCAAGAGGGAGGGGAATTTATTCTGATGAAAAATTATGAGGCTCATGAATTAAAAAAATGTAATGTGCACTGATAAATCATAAATACTAAAATAATCCATAATATTTTTTTTTAAGAATTGCCTATTTTGATTTCATGGTGACTTTAGTCAGCTAAACAATTATGTTCTAAAAGTATTCTCCACCATAATTCATTGGGAACCATGGTATTAGCGGGGTATGTCCTAAAAATGGTATCAATGTACAATACCCAATGTACTATATCCAATAAACACATCTATTTTTTTTTGTAAACGCATAATCTCAATTTGTGTTACTTTGGTCTTACAAATTGATTATTATGATTCTGAGAGGAACATGGTGCAATTATACATCATCAGTGTGTCCTGTCTGTACACAGGAAGCAGTTGTGTCCAACTCTGGTGGTGATTATGGGAAACCCAGCGAGTGATAAGAGCATCACGTCCGCCCACGGTGGGCAATCTCAGGACTCCGACGCGGCCCCGGGGACCGGGGTCTCGGATCAGGGCCGGGGTTCTGGCTGCTCGTCGAGTGCTCCCTGCATGATCGGGCCCGTCGTTCGCACCATCTGCTATGTGGCCGCGGAGTTAGTCCGTCTGGTGGGCTGTATCGAGTCCATGAAGCCGGTTTTGCAGTCCCTGTACCACCGTATTCTGCTCTACCCCCCACCCCAGCACAGAGTGGAGGCCATTAAGATTATGAAGGAGGTGAGATCTTCACAAATACAGGTGAAACACGAAAAATTACAATATCGTGCAACAGTTCATGTATTTCTGCAATTCAAATTTTAAGGTGAAACTAATATATTTAGTATATAAAACTATATACATATGCATGATTCTACTTTTCAGAGGGCCGACATTTCTGTTTAAAATCCTTTTTTTTATTGATTTCATGTAATATTTAAATTTTCTGAGATTTTGAATTTGGGGTTTTCATAAGCTGTAAGCCATAATCATCAAAATTATAACTTTTGCACGATATTCAAATTTTTCGAGTTTCACCTGTAAGACTGTGACACACCAAACTGACAACAAAAGAACTAGCTTCATGTCACCAGTGTATGGGCCACACATACCCATTTTCCACCAAAATAGAACTGGTTCGGAACTGGTGCTGGTTCAAAGTTGGTTCAACTTGTGAACCTTCTCAGAACCTGTTTGTATTTCCACTGACTAGAGAGCCCAGCGAACAACGTCGTTACGTCACTGTGTACGTCGCCATACGTCTTAGCTTTCCCTGAAACGCTTGCGACAACTTTAAGCATAACAATTACAATGGTGGTCTACATCGTCTTTCTGCAAATGTTTCTCCTGGCTTTGCGATCCTATATTGGGGTCAGACTATCTTTCTACTAGCACTGTGTTTTTAGCAATGGGGGTCACAACCTTTCCCGTTGTGTTGTTGGTCACCCCGACCCCAGCCCCCGACGTAAGCATGACGTGGTAAAAGAACGGTTCTCTGGTTCTAGTCCAGCAAAGAGTTGGTGCCGCTTTGGAACCAATTTTCCTGGCCGAGAACCGGTTCTTTGGCTGTCGAAACACAAAGAACTGGTTCGCAAGTAGGCACCGGGTCTGAACCGGCTCTCAAAATGCTTTGGTGGAAAAGGGGTAAAAGTTGCGCTTGAACACACTGAAAACACTACATTTGACTTCTAACCAGTGTTGCCAGACATACGATAATTATCATATTTGTACGATCATTTTGGTTCCACTTTATTTCAATAGTCCACTTTAGACATTCTACTGACTATAAGTAACTTTGCAATTACATGTCAACTAACTCTCATTAGAGTATTAGTAGGCTGTGTTAGGGTTCGGGTTAGTAGAATAAGTTGACTTGTAGTTGGCCAAGTTACTTATTGTCAGAATAATGTCTGTTACGGGAGCATAAAAATAAAGAGTAAGTAGATATTAATCAGAAAGTCTTCTAATACTCTAATGACAGTTAGTTAGTACTTATAGTTAGTAGAATGTCTAAAGTGGACTATCGAAATAAAGTGTTACCATCATTTTTACCACTGTACTATGTATGATCAATGAATAAAATCCTAAAAAACACTTCAAACTATGGTCGTTGTAATCATAGGGCTTCAATGCTCATTGATCTAGCTGTGGATTCTGCGTCTGTCGTCATGATTGAGAGGAGAATGTGAACGTGGTGTTACGCATGTCTTCCATCTCATCTCACGTTACGTCTTCTCAGCCAATCATCGTGGAGAATGACTGTCTCTCAAGTTAACGTTCCTTTATCATAATAAACATGTCATCTCTGTATGTTTTGCAAGAAAAAAAAAGTTAACATCCCTGCCGCGGCTGTCAGGGTTTGGGTAGGTGGAAGTAGCGAGGACTCAAGTGCAGGACAATGGGTTTTTATTAAGTATAACATTAAAACAAAAACTACCCTGTGGGGGAAAACAAGACGGGCAGCAAGACTTAACAGACTGGACTTGGCAGGAACAAGAAACATGAGGGTAGTGATGGCAATTTCAAAACACTGCTTCATGAAGCTTCGAAGCCTTTACGAATCTTTAGTTCCGAATCAATGGTTCGGAGCGTGTATCAAACTGCCAGAGTCACGTGATTTCAGTAAACGAGGCAGTAAACATTACGTCATAACTGTTTCGAAACACTTTGAAATTTCAATGGTTCACTGCTTCACAACTGTCTGTGGGTTTTACCTGATCTCTGATCAGTTTTATACATTTGCAGACGTTTTAATTAGACATTAGTATAATAAAAATGAGGTAGTTAATAGTCTTATTGGCCTGTTTAGCTGAGCCATTCATAGGACAAACAAAACAAACCCTAACAATTGATAAAAGAACACGTTTACACATGATAATCTTATTAGATGATTAGATAATTGCATTTGAAAGATTTTTGCATTTACACTGTTCTGACCACTAGGGGTCACCGTGGAGACAGGTGTCGGATTGTTTCGAAGCCTCGGCACAATATGGCACATTTGATTCAACTGTTTCAGTGTTTCACAAAGCCTCGATCTGCCCACCGCTACATCAGGGTACCTTAGACAACGAACCAGCACAGGACTGAAAACACAAGGAGAATAAATAGGGAAGCAAACAAAAGAGGGTAACGAGGGAGGACAGGTGGGGCAAATTAATCAATAATCAGGTAACAAGATGGGGGGGGCTAGACAATGGACAGGAGAGCACATGGCACAAGGAAACATACATGACAAGCCATGTGCTCACACCAAACATGACTAAAACACAAGCACATGGCCTGTAAAACCAATCACCAGCCATGTGCTCACACAAAAAGAGACATGAACACGCAGCCAATGAGAGCACTCATAAGCCACGTGTACACACAAAACATGAAAGCATACAGCCAGTGATAAACACAAGCTGCATGCAACACAGCACAAGACAAAACATGACATGAAACTACATGAAACAAGGCACACAGACAAGACAAAACAGGAGTGTCAGGGCTCTGTCACAAAACCAAGAAATAGACTAGACAGAAGTGACAGAACCCTGACAGCGGCGCTTAGCTCAGTCGTTTCCGAGCTGAGGTCGATAGTTTAGCAATAAAGTCATTTGCAGGTCGTGTCAAAAAGTTGTTGGTCTAGGTAAATAGCTGTATTCTGTACGTTTGCCTCGTGTACAATCATTTTCTTCCGAATACTATAATTTTGAGCTTCTGGTATGATACTGGTACGATATTTCCAATCTGGCAACACTTCTTCCAACCGGCACGTATGTCATGCGCCTGCATGAGAGGAAATAACTGTCTATATACTAGCAGGTGGCAGTAGTCTCAAGTCGTCATTCAAAAAGAAAAACGTAATTAGGACTGCGGATGTACAAGCCATAAACAAAGCTGCACTCTGCACTTGCTTACCATTTTGAATATGAATCATGTTGATCAGTTGGTCTTTCTAAATTCCAGATGGCCATGTCGTCATAAAAACATTTGCATATTGAGACTCTTAGGTAAGATAAAGATGTAAAATTGGAAGAGCCTTCTGTATTTTTCCTCTTGACTTTGTCATGTGCTCGCTTTCATCAATTGGTTGGGCTTGGGTTAAAAAAATCCATCCCGCACAGACCTCTTGATGAAATGGCGCTTTCTTTGTTTTTCTCTTCTGTTTGGCCTAAAACAATGTCTTCGTATTCATCCAGATTGAAATGTTGACTACAAATACAGAGATTTGTCAGATTTTCCGTAACGCGTTTTCTCCATATTTACAATTCTTTGCAGCCTTTAGCCACTGCCTATAACGTGCTGGATCCATCACTGGAAAATGAGAATAACTCACTCCAACTAAATGTTTAGTCTTTGGATTCTTGCACTCGGGAACAATACAAGTCGACATTATGACTAAAAGTTTGCTAAGAAGTATTTCCTACTAAAGCAAGGGGGTATTTGACTCTGGTAAGCATATCCATAGCAGACTAGGACTGGCCTTTTCCTCTTTTGTAAAGTCATATAAATGCTGTTGGGGATTTTCTGTTGTAGTTTCCCTTCACGACTAGAAAAGTATACCAAACTATGATGACTCTCACTTCTAAGACCCCCTGACATGTGAAAGACATTACAAAAGCATCTTGTTTTATGCCCCAGATATTTATATGTATCTTTAGCGCTTGAGTACTGAGGTTTTGTGTCTTAATAAGCATGCTGTTGTTCCTCTCGCCCCTGCAGATTGTGGGAAGCCCCCAGCGCTTGTTTGACCTGGCTGGTCCATGCGTCATTGAACCTGAGACAAGAAAGAGGTCTTTCTCAAAAAGGAAGTCACATCTTGATCTTCTCAAACTGTAAGATATTTTGTTTCTAATTAGTTCTAAGATTAATGTACATCACTTTTCAGACTAGACAAACACGAAACGCCAACAGGATCTGACCAAACCAGATGAACATGTCTGTTGCCGTTGACTTGTGTTTGTCAATGCAGTGTAGTTGGCCTTAAAAGTGTATCTTAAGCCAAGTTAAGTCAAGTCACCTTTATTTATATAGTGCTTTATACAATACAGATTGTTTCAAAGCCGCTTCATATTAATAAACAGGAAAATTACAGAATAAATGATACAAACTTCATCAAATATGAGACAAATTCAAATTCTGCTCTATAGCAGCTGTAAAAAGACAATAGTGTCATTATTCAGCTCACGTCAGGTCTCTACAGAACTCTACAGAAGACAACAGTGTTGTTATTCAGCTTGAGTCAGTTCAGTGTTGATTCATTTCAATAACGGTGTCGATGCAAAATTTGTCAATTATGAAAAAGTCAATTCAGCTATAAAGCAGCTCTACAAAAGACATATCCAGCTCAATTTTTCTCATCCGATAGTGACTGTGCAGTAAAATTGATAACAGTACTGAATGTCAAGTGTCTTTGAAACCCTAACTAAGCAAGGTCTTTGTCTTAAGTCTGTGGGCCACAGTTCCTTAAAGTCCCCCTTTGGTGAAAATCAATCTTTTAATGTTGTTTATATGTCTATATGGTGTTTTTAATATGCTTTAAGAGTATTTTTTTCCTTAAAACTAGTGAACCAAAGACAGTCTCAAAAACACGGTTTGAAATCGCTGGTGTTTCTGACATCACAAACTACCTTGTAACCAATCAGGAGTGTGTTTCCCAAAAGCATCGTTAGCCAACTATGGTTGCAAGTTCCGTTGTTGTCAACATATGTAAATTATATGTTTTTTCCCGAAAACATAATTCCAACAACTCTTGACCTGTGGTTAGAAGCAGAGTTTCTTGTTTGCATGACATGTGGACTCAATAAATCCTTATCTTGAGCCAAATAATCAAGCTGACATTAAGTACAATCTATATCTTTTATTTGGAATACATACAAATGTGATTTACGTATTTTAGTTTGTCAAGAGATTTAAAGCAGCGTTTTTGTGCGAACGTGCTCTAGTACGTAAGAGCGAGCCTATAATTGAATCTGGAAATAAAGCAAACTAACTGAGAAAAATGAGAAATAGTCCTCAGATGCCATGTCTGTAATTTATAGCAAAACATCTAGCATTAAAGGGATAGTTCACCCAAAAATGAAAAATCTGTCAGTATTTACTCTCCCTCATGTTGTTCCAACCCCTTAAGACCTTTTTTCATCTTCGAAACACGATTTAAGATATTTTTGATGAAATCTGAGAGCTGGATCACTCCTCCTTAGGCTTCTTCAGGGATTGAAACTTGCCAGCCCCGAAAAGTAATTAAAGACATTGTTAAAATAGTCCAAGTGACTACAGTGGCTCAATCTTAAGTTTATCAAGCGACGAGAATACTTTTTGTGCGCAAAAACAAACAAAAATAACGACTTTATTTCAACTATTCATTTAACTTCTCTGTTGGCCTCTAGTCAGTTAACTTAGTATGATTGCGTATTGGCCGACGCTGGTCATGTGTGTGATGCGTGTGACGTACAACAACAGAAGCTTGCGCTATCACACTAGTGAACTGACTCGAGACCCAGAGAGAAGGAAATTGATAGTTGAAATAAAGTCGTTATTTTTTTTATTTTTTTTGCACAAAAAGTATTCTCGTCGTTTGATAAACTTAAGATTGAGCCACTGTAGTCACTTTGACTATTTTAACGATGTCTTTTATGACTTTTCGGGGCTGGCAAGTTTCAATCCCTGAAGAAGCCTATGGAGGAGTGATCCAGCTCTCAGATTTCATCAAAAATATCTTAATTCGTGTTGCGAAGATGAACGAAGGTCTTAAGGGGTTGGAACAACATGAGGGAGAGTAAATACTGACAGAATTTTCATTTTTGGATGAACTAACCCTTTAATTCGATCTCAAACAGATTCATTAAAAGAAGTTATTACTACACCAAGTTCGTGACATCATTAACCAACGTGGTTGAACGACCGATTAGCGACAGTACGGTTTAGGAAAACAGTCGTGACTAGCAAGTTGATTTCGTCAACGATTCATCGTACTATGATAGTTTAGCAGCGAGTTGTGTCGTTGTACGGGAAACACACCCCAGGTCAACGTGTGATCCTCAACAAGTGGATCTCTGAGCTGGTGTGAGTGAGTGGAGGCGGGGCTAATTTGCATATTCATAGAACCGCGTATACTAAACGAGGCAAGGGTGTAGAGTTACATTCAAGTTATTTGAATGAAAAAAAAACTTAAATATGTCATTTTGGTGATCAAATATCAGTTTTAAGGGATGAAATTATTGACTACAGGGGCACTTTAAGTAATTTTTACCAATGAATGTCACCATCTTTCCCATTTTCTCAGGGTAATGGATGGTATAACAGAAGCATGCATGAAGGGTGGAATTGAGGCATGCTACTCCTCCGTCTCCTGCGCTTGTGCACTATTGGGTGCTTTAGATGAGCTCAGTCAAGGGCGTGGCCTGCAGCAAGACCAGTCTCGAATGCTGCTGCGCCGATTGGATGATCTGAAGGAAGGGGCGGAGTCAATGCGTGAGCCTGTAGAACTCAACGAAGCTGATTTCCGCTGGCAGCGGCGCGTGCTTTCGGCTGAGAACGCCGCCTGGGAGACCAGCATCACTGAACGCAGCCCTGACATCAGCATCAGTGTCACGACTGACACGGGCCAGACCACTTTAGAGGGGGAGATTGGTCAGACCACTCTGGAAGGGGAAATGGGCCAGACCACTCCAGAGGATTTTGGGGAGGGACAACGCCTACCATCGCCGTCTTCCGGCGGGGCCGCAACGGGAACTCGCCCGGATCTGCCTGAATGTGTACGAGACAGTGGCATCCCAGAAGCCCCGTCCAGTACGGCCCCTCCCGATGTAGTGCAGCGCAGTCACGGCTTGGCCTACCCTGACATCACCAACTTTCTATCTGTGGAGTCTCGGACACGTTCGCATGGCTCACGGTACAGCGAAAGTAACTTCAGTGCGGATGAGCAGGAGCTGTCGCGCTATGAGTTCGATTCGTGTGACCAGTACTCAATGGCTGCAGAAAAGGACTCGGGACGCTCCGATGTCTCCGACATGGGGTCTGATAACTGCTCTCTGGCTGACGAGGAGCAGACGCCGCGGGAGTGTCCCGGGCACCGTACTCTACGCACGGCTGCTCTGTCCCTGAAACTGCTGAAGAACCAGGAAGCAGATCAACAGAGCGCCCGGCTCTTTGTGCAGTCTCTGGCTTCACTTCTGCCTCGCCTGCTGGGACTGCACAGCACCACCGATGTAGACGTGTCCCTCCAGAACTTCTCTACCACCTTCTGTTCGGGTCTGCAAGCAGGTAACATGCCGAATGTTGTGTACAAGAATTAAAGGGGAACTTGGCAACTCTAGCCATTTCTTTGCTGATTTTCGCACGTTTCTCAACGAGCTCCCCCTACAGCTGTGGGGCGTATATTTCACAATAATGTCATAAAAAAACTCACTTGCGGCACCCTCCTCCCCCTTTCTACCGCTGCTCATGTGCATTTGTTATTATCGGAGCCGGCCAACTTTATGGTGTGGAGCTATGTCTACCGAGGTGGGTAATACATCATACACATTGAGGGCGGCGTGTGTGTTTATGTCGAATTGCCGTAAGGCAGGTCGTGTTTCTCGCTCGTTCACGCTTCTCACGAGACTTCCTATTTCCAACTTACCGGGACGTTAATCCCCTTGTTGCAAGGTTGGTTTCCCGCCTGGGAACGTTGGGAGTAGCGGGGAAAGTCACCATTTTCACCGGAACAGGTTATTTAATCATCCAAATGATTTCTAAACGGTTTTATTAAGTTGAAATAGTTGCCAAGTTCCCCTTTAAAGTTGCAGTAGGGAGTTTTGAGAAAATGTTGACTTAGCCTGAAAATTTGAACAAGCACAACTTCCAGGTACAACCCCCTTGCTCTCTGCTGCGCTACAGCCCTCCCTCCACAGCTCCTCTCCCACAGCGGAGCCTGCCGTGAACGCGCAGGCTAGTAAACAGGACCACCGATGACGGCGGATTATAAACAGTTATGGAATATTCACTAATAGGGACGAAACATCAACAATATGCTTTACATTGACTATGGCCTGCCCATACTTTGACTACAAACTTGGTCCTCAAATCATTATGTATTTTGCAATACATGTAACTTTATAACGTTGCACTCTTTCTATAAGTTATAAATAGCTAGTAAGATAACCTTAAAGGATTAGTTCACTTTTAAAAAAAACTTTTGCTGATAATTTACTCACCCCCATGTCATCCAAGATGTCCATGTCTTTCTTTCTTCAGTCGAAAAGAAATTAAGGTTTTTGATGAAAACATTCCAGGCTTTTTCTCCATATAATGGACTTCAATAGGACACAAACGTTTCAAGGACCAAATGACAGTTTCAGTGCAGCTTCAAAGGGCTTTAAACGATACCAGACGATGAATAAGGGTCTTATCTAGTGAAACGATCGGTCATTTCAAAAATAAATACAAAACTTTAAGTTTTATAAGCACAAATGCTCGCCTTGCTCTGTTCTGTGATGCACGTTAGTGATCCTGTTCGAACTCGTTCATCAAAATGAACAAATCTTTTTTCGAGTCATTTCATTCGTTGAATGAACGAAATGACTCCAAAAAAGACTCGTTCAAAATGAACAAATCTTTTTTCAAAAAAAGATTCGTTCATTTGGATGAACGAGTTCGAACAGGAGAGTCACGAACGACGGTACGCGCTCGCGCTGTGCAAGAGAGGGGTGATCAGCGCGTACACGAGCGTGATTGACACTGCTAAGACATTCCTCCTGGCTCTGATTGGTTGTTTCTGACCGGGAGCGGTGTATTTCTGCAAATGGCAATAGGACCACAGGGAGGAGCCAATGGAGCTTGATTTTTCCACAGATTATCTGTCTCATATTCTACTGTCTGGACATAATGACAGTTTTAACAAATATTTGTTTACAAAAGCTACCTACTGGAGATTTAACTGATAGCCCGTTTATAGACTACTTATATCAAGCATAGCGTCAGTTCTGGCAGGTCACGTTAGTCAAGCTTGCATCAGCTGACTCTCAGCGGAACCACGTCTACCTATATGAATACGACGTCTATCACAGCAATCATATATAAGCTCCTTCAGTATTATCAACAGCTATGGCGTTTCTCAAGAGCTAATTACCATCCTCCCTCCCCAGCTCCACCTCTCTTAGTCAGGATTTGGTATTCTGATTCCCCTTTGAATCAGACTAAATTCTCTAATTATGTTGCTCATTAAAATCTTGAATTAATGATATCTGCAATACATTCTTGTTGGTTCTGTTCTGTTTACCCTAAGAGGGGTTATTGCTCTTATCCATGCTAGACTGCATGGATGCGCAGGGAGTACTTGCCCAGAACAGAGGCATACCGCCAATCAAAAGTGTATGAAATAATTTGACAGAACTTGACAGAAATACATTTTTTTAGGGAAGAGGTGTCCAGTCCTGCTCCTGGAGGGCCACTATCCTGTAGAGTTTAGGGTGGCTTGACTTTAGCTGTGACTGGATTTAACCACTCAGCGAGTTCATCATAAGTCTATACTATTTAAATACTGTGGTAGATTTTCCCCTACGCACCTGAGTTAAGTTTACCAGACGAATCTCCAGACGACACCCTAGCAACACTTGCAAAATTATTCTCAGGTAAATTTACCACTGACCGCGTTGGTTGACGCCTAAGAGTAGCTATTCTTACCACATAAAATAAAATGCCTAAGAATTATAGTTACGTGACCACAATCTAACCCCGCCTAAGAGTCTCACACTGAGTCAAACGACGTCCCGCCCCCTATGAACACTATCATTTGGGCAGAAGGTCTGTAGTGCTCCACTAACCTGCTGTGCAGCAATAACTAGACAGATTCCAGACAATGCCTTCGATATGCTTTAATCACGGCCGGAGGATCTCAGACCAGTTTCAGAGAGAATCCCACCATCAAAAAGAATACAACAGTTTTTTATAGAATAGGAGCATAACAAAGGTGATCTGATTCATTACATAATTTTTCTCCAATATGATTGGTTCTTATTCAGCAACCCTTCCCATATTAGGTAGAAGCTTTACTTTGTTACTCAAAGTCATGAGTTTATAAATTTGGATATCTGTCTAGTTTCATTTCCCCTTTTGTTATATTTGGAGATGATTCACGAACACACTGACTGAATTTGACCAAAGGTTTCAAAAGCATAAAAATGTTCCTGCAAGAAAAAGAAAGGTTAGTTATTAGAATTATGATTAGTTTAAAAACAGTTTACTATGTTATTTTAAAAATCCCATCACAATACCTATAAAGTGGAGTCTATATTTTTATCAGGTTCATTTTGATAAAAAATACACAATATAACATTAAGACTACATGCAAAGAGTTTTTACTGTTATAAAAACACATATTTGTGAGCATTAGCAGAACTGAAGGTGACACAATTAACATGAAAACACATGATCATTGTCATTGGTGAATCTGGCCAATCTTGAAACAGCAGCTGTGTCGTCGTCAGAGCTATGGTTATTGGCCTATGCCAAAATGGCCAAATATCAGTTGTTTTTTATTCAGCCTGGGTAATTTATGAATGCTGAAGTTTACTGGATTCCTCATTAAAGGGTTAGTTCACCCAAAAACGAGTATTCTATCATTATTTACTTACCCTCATGTCGTTCCAAACCCATATGACTTGCGTTATATAAGATATAATATCGAGGTATAATTTAGGCTATTACTCACATAAACATTGATCAACACACATACATAGTGATCATCAAATCCAGTGTTCGAACTATACCGTGTCCTTTGTATATACCTTTTTCTTTTTTTTTTTGGGGGGGGGGGGGGTGTTCGTGCACTTGCGCGTGCCGATGACTGAAGCGGCTTTCAGACAGGACGTGGAATGTGCGGTGCTGTGCTATGAAACCCATTCATTTCAAGGACGTCCAAAGATATACATAACAGCTACAAGTGTATGCACTATGCAAGCACTATATACAGGATTCATCATATTATACTTTATCGACACAAATTGATAAGTCAAACAGCCACCCGCAAATAGTCTATTAATAGGCTGTCTTTGAGTTCACTTGAACAAGGGTTAAATTACTCGTCAGGCTACAAAAGAATACCATAATTACTCCGTTCAATTAGGCCTAAGACATCGAGAGTCACGCAGACCTATAACAACCCAGCCACAATAATTGGGAATAACATGCCTTACCTTAACACAGAATGGATTTCAAGCTTTACAGAAAGTGCATTTCAGAAATGTACATAGAAAAAATACAGTTAGTTAATCATGTATTAATTTAGGGCATAACATATCGCCGGTGTTGAGTCGTCTCTTCACAGGCGTCGAGTCGTCTCTTCACAGGCGTTTAGTCATCTCATCGCAGGTGTTGGGGACTCTGAAATCTCCGTGAGAGGCTGGATACAAACTGGAGCTGACGAACGCCATTTACCTAGGGACTAGCGTCCCGAGATAACAGCAGAAAAGTAAATGGGAAATAATTAGCATAGCTGCTGTTCATAAAATTAATGCATTCAATCTGATTCAACAGTGGTGTAAACGGTAAGCATTATGTGAATGCTTGGCTAAAGAGATGCGTCTTTAATCTAGTTTTAAACTGGGACAGCGAGTCTGAACCTCGAACAATATCAGGAAGGCTATTCCAGAGTTAAGGAGCTAAATGCGAGAACGCCCTCCCTCCTTTAGTGGACTTAGATATCCTAGGAATGACCAGAAACCTCGAATTTAGTGATCTTAAAGAACGCGATGGATTGTTGGGCGATAGGAGGTCCATTAAATATACAGGAGCTAGACCATTTAGGGCTTTATAGGTCAGTAATAGTACTTTGTAATTGATACGGAACTTAATAGGTAACCAGTGTAGAGATGATAAAATTGGTGTAATATGATCATATTTTCTTGATCTAGTAAGAACTCTAGCAGCTGCATTTTGGACTAACTGTAGCTTGTTTATTGAGGATGCAGGACAACCAGCTAATAAAGCATTACAGTAATCTAGTCTCGAGGTCATGAATGCATGAACTAACTTTTCTGCATCAGAAACAGATAGATGATATAAGTAGACAAGTTGTGGTCTAGTATAACACCCAGGTCTTTTACTGTAGTGGATAAAGTAACAGGACATCCTTCTAAATTAAAGTTGTTTTGTACAAGGTTTTGTGGGTAGTTTTTTGGACCAATAAGTAATACCTCCGTTTTATCTGAATTTAATAACAGGAAATTACACGTGATCCAGCATTTTATATCTTTAAGACTGTCATGGACTCATCCAGAGTTCTTCAAAATAACACATGGAGGACGTTGAATGCCATCTTTATATTTATTTACATTCTCCCAATCCAGTAAAGTGCAAGGTGCTCACAGGTGCCACAGCATGAAAAATTAACAAAAGAAAAAAAAACAACTTCAATATACCAAAAACAATAACCTTGCATCAGGTCTAATACTTCAATCAGAGTACTCAGTTGATACAGCATTCACTACCACCCGTCTTAGCTCTCCTGATCACTTCATTATGTGAGAATTTATACACCTGGGTACAACCATTTCTCAGCAATAATCACATGGGGAAGTAATAAAAACCATGAACATGTAATAAATATCAAATAAAAATATTATGTGATCAAGCAACTCCATTTCCTTCACCACACAAATTTCAATAACAGTACAAACTTCAATAAGTAAACTTCAGCAATAATTAGAGAAAATACACATTAACATCAACCAATTCCCCTTCCTTTCCCACCATACTTGGTATCTCCCACTTCCCATGATGCAACACAGCACAGGTATAAAAATCATGAGGAAAGTCCATTCCAGTCTTTTACCCAAATCAAGATGGCCACCACCATGTATGCTGATCCAGGTGACAATCAACAGTCTGTAGCAAACTTTAAATGTCCTCTGGGTTAGTGCTCAGATGGCCAGTCTGAGACACCAGTATAGTTGTAGATAGACTTGTGTGTTTAATCCATCTCTCATGTCGCTGGTACACTAAGGTAAATAAAGAGTCTTTTAACAACCAAGTATGTGTTCATGTGTTTTGTGGAAGGGCTACCAAGGGGTCACAAAGAACTGAGGGTAGCTCTGTGACACTTCTCCCTCCTTCTGCAGACGACCCCTGTCGTCCCAAGTGTCAAAGTTCTGCCCCTCCAAGAACCCGGGTCGAAGAACCCACTTTAGCATTTACCTCCTCTGGGATTCGAGACAAAAAGTCAGCCACCTTGTTCCTAGCTCCCGGACAGTATTTCACAGTGAACTGGTAGGGCTGGAGAGAAAGAGACCATCTCGTAATCCGGGCATTAGAGTCTTTCATGCGCTCCAACCATTGCAGAGCTCGATGGTCGGTTTCTAACACAAAGGGTCTCCCCAACAGGTAGTACCGAAGTGAATCCGTGGCCCATTTAATGGCCAAGCACTCCTGTTCCACTGTCGAATAGCGTGTTTCTCGAGGGAAAAGTTTCCGACTCAAGAATGCCACTGGCCTGCGATCTCCATCCACTTCCTGCAGTAACACCGCCCCCAGTCCGACTCCAGAGGCATCCGTCTGCAGGATGAATGGTTTCTGGAAATCTGGGCTAAGCAGAACAGAGTCTCCACATACTGCTTCTCGTAAGTCCCGAAAAGCTCGCTCACCCTGCTCCGTCCAAACCACCTTGTTGGGCGCCGTGGATCTAGTGAGATCTGTAAGCACAGAGGCCCTGGCAGAAAAGTTAGGTATAAACCTGCGATACCATCCCAACAAACCCAGGAAAGATCTCACCTGTTTCTTAGTTGTGGGGGGTTGGTACCTTCGGATAGCCTCTATCTTCTCCTGCTGCGGCCGAATGACTCCTCCTCCAATCACAAAACCCAAGTAACTGATCTCTCTCTTGGCTATTATACACTTCTTAGGGTTAATGGTAAGCCCGGCTGCCTTAATCCTCCCCAGGACTTGCCGCAGATGTTGACAGTGTTCTTCCCAGGTTTCACTGAAGATGACCACATCATCCAGATATGCTGCAGCAAACTCCCTGGTACCTTGCAGGATCTGGTCCATTAAACGTTGGAAAGTCGCTGGTGCCCCCTGCAGGCCAAATGGCATAACCCTGAAATGGAATAACCCAAATGGGGTTTTAAAAGCTGTCAGTTCCTTGGCTCTGGCAGTTAAAGGGACCTGCCAGTACCCCTTGCATAGGTCCACAGTGGATAGGTATTTGGCTCTGCCCAGTCTTTCCACCAACTCATCAATTCTTGGCATTGGATAAGGGTCTACCTTGGACAGGCTGTTCAACTGTCTGAAGTCAATGCAAAATCTAAGGGTTCCATCCTTTTTGGGGACTAGAACAATGGGGCTACACCACTCACTAAGGGATGGTTCAATCACACCCATGGAGAGCATAATATCTAGTTCATCCTTAAGCACTGTCACCAGGCGTTCAGGGATCCGATAACTCTTCTGACGGGCGGGAGTTGCCTCCTTAAGGATGACATCATGTAGTACCAGGTTAGTACACCCAGGCTTCTCCTGAAACAGCCTGGGATCCACCAACTGCTTTACCTGGTCTCTTTGAGGTTGCTCTAGATGGGCTATATCCACAGCTTGTTGGGTGGAGCTGGTTGGAAAGTACTGCTCTGTTGGTTCCTCTTCCTCCCCAACCACACGAACGAAAAGTTGCACAGCCCCGGTCTCCTTCCTGTGGTGGAATTCTTTCAACAAATTAATATGGAAATTTTGCTTTTTCTTACCCCGCTCTGGCATTGAGATCTCGTAGGTGACTCTACCCGTTTTCCGCAAAACCTCGTAGGGTCCATGCCACTTAGCTAGCAACTTGTTCTCACTGGTGGGTAGCAGCAGCAGCACTTTTTGGCCAGGCTCAAACGATCTCTCTCTTGCCCTCTTATCATACCAAACTTTCTGAGTTTGCTGAGCTCTTCTTATGTTCTCCTGGGCCAATGATGTCATTTCTTCCAGACGCTCCCTCATTTGGACCACGTACTGGACCACACTGCACATACCATCCTTGGGTCCCTCCCACTGCTCTTTGAGCAGGTCCAACGGTCCTCTCACCTGTCGGCCGTATAACAGTTCAAATGGGGAGAAACCCGTGGACGCTTGCGGCACCTCTCTGTAAGCAAACAACAGATAAGGTAACCATTGGTCCCAGTCCGACCCGGACTTGGAAACAAACTTGCGCAGCATGCTTTTGAGGGTTTGGTTGAACCGTTCAACCAAGCCGTCAGTCTGGGGGTGGTATGGTGTGGTCTTAATGGCCCTTATTCCCAACAGTTGATACACCTGTTTCAACAGCAAGGACATAAAATTAGTACCCTGATCTGTTAAGATTTCGCAAGGAATCCCCACTCTGGAAAACAGCTGCACAAGACAGTTCGCTACTTGTCTAGCTTTGATGTTTCTAAGGGGAAAAGCTTCTGGGTATTTGGTGGAATAATCACAGATTACCAGAATATACCGATTTCCATTCTTACTTCTTTCCAGGGGCCCCACTATATCCATTCCCAGACGACTAAAGGGTGTGTCAATGACCGGCAATGGTAACAAATGTGCAGGTGCAACTCTCCTTCCTGATGTCATTTGACACTCTGTACAAGTACGAATAAACTCTGTTATCTCCGTATACATTTTGGGCCAACTGAACCGACTTGAAACCCTTGCTAACGTTTTCTGCTTGCCTAAGTGTCCAGACCACGGAACAGAGTGCCCCAAAGACATAACCGTCTGACGCATTGATTCCGGAACTACCAATGCTTCAACCTCCCCTTTCACCTGATAGAGTATACCTTTTTTCACAATGTACTCTTCATCCACCAAACACGATCCAACCTTTTTCCTAACACCCTCTACTACAGACACCTTCTGGAACCAGTCTTGTAAAGTAGGATCATTTTTCTGTACTTCAGCTATGTCCTCAGGGATTGTCATATCAAGAGGGCATTCTGGCACAGGTAGCTCCTCAACCTGCTCTTTCATACTACCCTCAAACTTCCGTTTCCGCCTTTCCTTTTTAGATGTACGTCTTTTCTCCACGGCTACCTCAAAGTCAACACCAGCAAAAGGCATCTCCTTGAAGTCGGCTATAGCACTCTGGGCTCGAGTTACCGCATAACAAGGCTGAACTTTGGGCACCAAATCACACAGAATGGGAAGATCTCGCCCTAGTACTACTTCATGCGGTAACTGGGACGCAACGGCCACCTGCAACAAGAAAGTCTGTCCCTGCACTGTTAGGTAAATCTCTGCAATCGGATACTCCCTAACTTCTCCATGCACACAGCAAACTTTAATGGATTCTTGGGTAAGGTATTCATCTTCAGAAACCAAGCTGTCATGCACTAATGTCTGAGTGCTACCCGTATCCACTAAGGCCTTAGCCGACTGACCATTCACAAGTACCGGCGTCAATATGTCTGTGGGGCGTGTCTGTCCAGACTCATGGGCTGAAGTTTGGGGCAGGTAGGGGCGGGGAACATAACAGAAAGCAGAATGCTTAACCTTCCTGGATGGACAACAAGGCTTTGTATGTCCTACCTCCCCACAATAGTAACATCTAACTTCCTGCTTGTTAGTATTATCCCCTTGTTTTCTAACAAAACCCACTTTACCCTGGCCATGACCACCCTCACCCCCAGACTTACTTGGCCATCTTTGACTTCGACCTCCAAAGCTGTGCTGGGCCTCCTGGCGTGCGGCCAGGTACGTCTCTGCAAGTTTTGCTGCTTCTTCGGCTGTGGCTGGATCATGCTCCTTAATCCACACTGCCATGTCAGAGCTTATCATTCGCATAAATTGCTCCAAGATAATAAGTTCGGACAACTGCTGAATAGTACACCTCTCTGGCTTCACCCATTTTGAGAAGAGATCTTTCAATCGCACATAAAGCTCACGGGGGTTCTCGTCTGGCAGAATCTCTGATGAGCGAAACCTTTGCCGGTAGATCTCTGCATTAATCTGATATTTCATAAGTATCGCCTCCTTAACCTTATCATAGACCTCAGCATCATTCCCATCCATGGCTACATAGGCACCCCGTGCCTTTCCCGTTAACAGAGGAACCAGTCTGATTGCCCAATTGGCCTGAGGCCATCTGCACGCAGTGGCCATCCTTTCAAAGGTTGTCAAGAACTGCTCGATGTCATCATCTCTTGTCAAGGGATGTAATCTTGGCTCGATGCTTCCTGATGACGTACCTTCTCCGGTTGGCACTGGGCTTGCAGCTGTAAACGCGGCCTGACTTCCTCTGTGGTCCCCTCCAGCCTGGATCTGGATCACCTGATGCTGTATTTGCTGGAATTGGTGCTGCATATTTCGCCAACGCTGGTCTTGTTTCACCATTACTTGCTCCATCCGATCATCCCGGGCGGCTTGGGACTGCAGGAGAACTTTAACCAGGCTGGCCAGTTCTGATACACTTCCCTCTGTCGGGCCCGCTGCTTCTTGCAACTCCGTAGAGCTGGGCGGCTCTTGATCCATTCCCAACTGCTCATCTGCGCCCGCACCTCGGTCTTGTCTGGTCTTGGGTGGCATAACGACCCCACTTCTGACACCACATGTCATGGACTCATCCAGAGTTCTTCAAAATAACACATGGAGGACGTTGAATGCCATCTTTATATTTATTTACATTCTCCCAATCCAGTAAAGTGCAAGGTGCTCACAGGTGCCACAGCATGAAAAATTAACAAAAGAAAAAAAAACAACTTCAATATACCAAAAACAATAACCTTGCATCAGGTCTAATACTTCAATCAGAGTACTCAGTTGATACAGCATTCACTACCACCCGTCTTAGCTCTCCTGATCACTTCATTATGTGAGAATTTATACACCTGGGTACAACCATTTCTCAGCAATAATCACATGGGGAAGTAATAAAAACCATGAACATGTAATAAATATCAAATAAAAATATTATGTGATCAAGCAACTCCATTTCCTTCACCACACAAATTTCAATAACAGTACAAACTTCAATAAGTAAACTTCAGCAATAATTAGAGAAAATACACATTAACATCAACCAATTCCCCTTCCTTTCCCACCATACTTGGTATCTCCCACTTCCCATGATGCAACACAGCACAGGTATAAAAATCATGAGGAAAGTCCATTCCAGTCTTTTACCCAAATCAAGATGGCCACCACCATGTATGCTGATCCAGGTGACAATCAACAGTCTGTAGCAAACTTTAAATGTCCTCTGGGTTAGTGCTCAGATGGCCAGTCTGAGACACCAGTATAGTTGTAGATAGATTTGTGTGTTTAATCCATCTCTCATGTCGCTGGTACACTAAGGTAAATAAAGAGTCTTTTAACAACCAAGTATGTGTTCATGTGTTTTGTGGAAGGGCTACCAAGGGGTCACAAAGAACTGAGGGTAGCTCTGTGACAAAGACACTCTGTCAATTTAGATAAGTTAGTGTTTTCATCTGGTCGTGATGAAATATATAATTGAGTGTCATCAGCATAACAGTGGAAATTAATTCCATGTTTTCTTATAATATTACCAAGTGGCAGCATATATATTGAGAATAGCAGAGGGCCTAACACCGATCCTTGCGGCACTCCATAGTCTACTGACGTTATCTTCGATTTTTCCCACCAGCTTAATGCCTGTCCCTGAACACCAGTGTAGTTTTGTAGTCGATCCAAGAGTATTTTATGATCTATAGTGTCGAACACAGTGCTAAGATCGAGTAGAACTAGTATTGAGATACAGCCTTGGTCAGAAGCTAAAAGTAAATCATTTGTAATTTTAACTAGCGCATATACTAGTATATATATAAACATATACTAAACATGATTGGAATTTGCACCGCAGCTCCACCACACCCTGATGCTCATGACAAGAATAGCATGTATAGTTATCTTTATTGAAGTGAATTTGGTTTAAATCGCCGTCATGCATGAATGAATTATATTTTTGCTATTTTACACATAATACTCCACGATGATCACATTACACAAAACTGAAATTGCACGTCAAAATAAAACATTGTCAATATTGTTTGAGACCCCCCAAAATTTCACAAATCATGTTTTCAGGGGAGCCCATGTCTTATTAAGGGGAGCCGAGCTCCCCTAGCTCCCCCGTAGTTCGCACCCTGATCAAATCTGGTAAACAGAAGCTCAAACATGCTTGGATGGATGTAATATGATGGTAATATGATGTTATTATGTGGTCTTATTCTCCAGGTGGGGTTCATTCTCCAGGTTTCGAGGGCAGTGAAAACCTGAATTGTCAGGCTCTGATGAATGCAGATGGATTGTACCTGGTTTCCTATTATGCTTTACTGCTCAACCTCAAACTGTGCTGCTGTGACTTCTACCGCCGGAAACCCACGTGTGCGCTGGTGTCTTTGGTACTCCTGCAAACCTGCTTTAATTTACCATACATTTGAAATATCTATGAATTAACAGAAGGCCGGCCCAATTTGATGGTAATGTTGAATGAGCTGTGTGTGTGTGTGCAGAAGGAGTTTGTGCGTCATATCCAGAGCAGTGGGGTTCTGGTGGTCCTGTCTCAGGCCTGGATCGAGGAGCTCTATAACCAGGTTTTGGAGAGAAACCTGCTGGGAGAGGCGGGATACTGGGGCTCGGCAGAGGAGCAGTCCTTACCTCTCATCACCATGCTCACTGGTAACACTCATTTGTGTGTTATGAACTGTAGAGGTCTCAGATGAGCAATTATTGGTTTAAATCCTTGGTGTGAAGGATTAGATGTATAACATACACAGTCAAACAAAAATGTATTCAGACACTGATTTGCTATAGTTTAGAAAATGGTAATAGACAAGATAGGACAAGAACTCAAGAGTTATCAAATCAGTTGATATTTCACTGGTTTTGTCCATCCTTCTGTTAGACTGTCTCACAAATGAATTATGTTGAATATCTGTCAGCTGTTAAATGTAAGTACACAATTAGATAATACCAATTTAGCTCAACAAATTACCAAGCAATGCTTAATTTTGTCTGTTGTGTAAAAAGGTCGCATTAGCAATTAAAGAAAAAAAAAACACTTCAGCAAAACATGGTCAGGTCAAAGTGTCTGAATAATTTTTGGTCCCATATTTTTATAAATTTTACTGGTAGTCACTGTATGAAGAATTTTTGTGTATAATATGTCACAGTGTACTTTATTTTGCTATACTCATTTACAATAATTTACTTTAGTGTCCTGCACCCACTAGTAAAAAATATAAGAAATTATATCTGGTGTCTGAATAATTTTTGTTTTGACTGTATATTATATTTATGTATTGTGAATTGTCAGATATTGATGGACTGGGCAGCAGTGCTATTGGTGGTCAGCTGATCAGAAAGGCCTCAACACAGTCGCCATTTACCTGTGATAAGAGTGGCAGTGACAACTTGGTGGCAGGTACTGCATAAATGCATATCCACACACACAGTTTCGTAAAGAGGTTACAGAGGTTTCTACTCTTTGTCAGCTCTCAAAACAAATGCACTTGTGTAGTTGATCTGACATTTGATATGATAAAATATTAAAACTATTTTAAACATCTTTTTTCTATTTTTTCTTTGCATAATTAAAGGGTTAGTTCACCCCAAAATGAAAATTCTGTCATTAATTATTGACCCTCATGTTGTTCCAAACCTGTAAGACCTTCGTTCATCTTCGGAACACAAATTATATTTTTGATGAAATACGAGACCTTTCTGACCCCCCCATGGACAGCAATGCAAATACCACTTGCAAGGGCCAGAAAGGTAGTAAAGACATCGTTAAAATAGTCCATGTGACTTTTAGTGCATAAAAAAAGAAGAAAAAGAAGTATGCGGTTTATGTTGTATCCACATTGAAGCGCTTCCGGGTTTTACGTCTGAACGCCGAGGCCAATTGGCTGACGCTGTTCACGTGAGCACCATGACACATGCGTGTGATGTTCACGGAGGAGCCAGCCAATAATGAGCCGACGTTCTGACGTAGAAGCCAGAAGCGCTGCACTGTGGATACAACATAAACAGCATAGGAGACTGACAATAAAATCCATGTGCCTAGTCATGTTGTGTATTTGAAAAAGAAGAGTGGGCCGAGCACCGAACCCTGAGGTACTCCGGTGGTTAGTCGATGTAACTTAGACACTAAGATACCCTGAAAGATCTACTTATAAATACTCAAACCAGTGCAATCTTTGGATATCCAGTAAAGAGAGGAAGGACTAGCGGATCTGGTGATTTATTTTGTATTAAAGGGGTGGTATAATGCCCTTTTCATAAGATGTTAAATAAGTCTCTGATGTCCCCAGAGTGTGTATGTGAAGTTTTAGCTCAAAATACCCCACAGATATTTTTATATAGCATGTTAAAATTGTCACTTTTTGAGGGTGAGCAAAATCGCACTGTTTTTGTGTCTGCCCCTTTAAATGCAAATGAGCTGCTACTCCCGGCACAGAGGGCGGAGCCTCAACAGCTTGTGTTCTTTTACCTCACACACACATGCACTGAAAATTTTTTTATGTTCAAACTGGAGTCAAACAATGATGGAGAGATTCAAGAAGAAGTGACAACATGTAGAAAGCAACAGGACATTTCCGAATGGTTAGTTGATGAATTTATGTAGCGAATGTGTAGTTATCTTCTAGTCATTGATTAGCATATTCTGTCATGATAATCTATAAATCGTGTTCCGGGGGCGGGGTTTATGTACATTTTAGGGTTAGTGATGTCACTAACCCGGGAGGAATGTTGTGTAGTCCCTACCAGCCGTTTGTTGTAGTCCTTAAAAAACAATTTCTGTAAAAGAAAATATCTCCCTTTGCTTTGAACTTTGAGAGTCGTAACTTTGCAGATGTTTTTTATGCTCAAACAGCAACATTACACACTAACTAAAGTTAGAAAAATGAAATCATAATCAACCACCCCTTTAAGTCTATGGAAAAGTCCAGCAGAAAGAGTAAGCATAATCTTCAGTGACGGATGGCAAGGTAGTCTGCACTTGTAGCCTCACTAATTGTGATCTCGGATGTTGTTCCCTCTCATATGAAGAGGACAGATGAGAATGTCTTAAAGTTTGTGAGAATCCGAATCCATGGAGAAATTGTCAAATCACAAACGTTGACAACACAGGGTCAAGCAGTCATTCCCTCATCATGGCCTCGTTTCTGACAGGTGTTGTATTCGCCCGCTTTATCCTGACCGGCTGCTGGAAAAACCTGATCGACACGCTGTCCATGCCGCTCACAGGGCGCATGGCGGGAAGCTCCAGGGGTCTCGCCTTTATTCTAGGAGCCGAGGGAGTTAAAGAGCAAACTCAGAGGGAGAGAGACACCATCTGCCTTAGCCTGGATGGTCTACGCAAGGCTGCGGCTCTCAGCTGTGCTCTGGGTAACATCACGTTCAGTCATTTTTATTTTTTTGTTATACAAGCTTTTGCTTCCTTCATATATTTAGACATACATCTGTAAAAAATATGTAGGTAAAGCCCTTTGAAAGACTTGGAGACAGAAACATCTTGTTGTAGATGCTTTGCCTGACTTGTGTATTGATTTACTTATTTTATTTTAAATTTGCCTGTGTGTTTTCTATATATGTATAGATTAATGTTATTTGTTAAACCAATGTAAATTGTGTGCTGATAATCTTGGCCAGGACGCTCTTGCAAAAGAGATTTTTAATCTCAATGTGCTTTATTTGTTTAAAGGTGCAGTGTGTGATTTTTAGCGGCATCTAGTGGTGAGGTTATGAATTGCAACCAACAAAAGTTACGGTGGCCGACAGGAAAATATGTCATACTTTGAGACAGCAGAGAGTAGCAGTTCAGCAATGAGGTTTCTTTACAAGGATAAATTAAGAAATTATGTTTACTTAATTATTCAGTAAAACTATATGCTATTGCGAATATTATTGTTACTTGTTCATCATTGTGTCAGTGTTTTATTCCCTGAACTAAGCTTGCTTCCTTGCACGAAGAGCAACATTGTAACGAAACGCGTTTGTCCGTTTAGGGCCACCGTAGAAACATGTCGGCGCATTTCAATGTAAGGGAACCCGGTGTGTGTGTAATACAAATATATAACGGTTCATTATGCAAGGTCTTTATACACCACTGAAAACATAGTTATGGATCTTATATTGCATTTCTGTCAGTAGATCCTCAGAAATATTACATATTGCACCTTTAAATAAAGGTTATAATAATAATAATTTCTGTTCAGTTATAGAGTTCCCATTATAGGACACTAATGGAAATGGTGTGTCTGCTGGCATTAATTCTCTGTCATTTAGGTGTGGCTGCCAACTGTGCCTCCGCTCTTGCCCAGATGGCAGCGGCATCATGTGTTCAGGAGGAGAAAGAGGAGAAGGAACTGGGGGAGACTGGAGATGCCATTGCTCAAGGTACTCACACACATTTAACATGATCATACTGTATTCAGAGTCATGTGAAGGAATGCTATGATAACATACTTGTATTTAGTCCATTACTGTGTACCATTTGTTCTTTGACTGATACTGTGCAGCATATGTTTTTTGCATAAATGGTTGGGATAAACCGGAAGCGAAACTAAATGTATTGCCAGTATTCATGCTTGCATAGAGCTTCTGGCATTGATGGTGGGGGAAAGGGAACACAATCGTTTTGATCAAAAAAAAATTGTATTACTTCCTTACAAGTTCCTTATAATTCTCATAACATTAATATTATAGTGAGACTATCTCAAGCCCAACATATTGTTTACTTGGTAATATTTTACAATAAGGTAAACAACATTAGTTAAAGGAATAGTTCACTTAAAAAGGAAAATTCTGTCGTCATTTACTCACCCTTAAGACATTCAAACCTGTTTGAATTTCTTTCTTATGCTGAACATACAGTAGTTGATGGACCCCATTGACTTCCATAGTAGGAAAACAATACAATGGAATTCAATGGGGTCCATCAACTGTTTGGTTACCGACATTCTTCAAAATATCTTCTTTTGTGTTCAGCAGAAGAAAGAAACAACTTGAGGGTGAGTAAATGATGACATAATTTTTATTTTTAAGTAAACTACTCATTTAAGGCATTAGCTAACATGAGCTATCAATGAACAATATATTTTTACAGCATTTATTCATCTTTGTTCATGTTCATTTTAGTTCACAGTGTATTGAAATGTTATGTTAGTAAATGCTCAGATTATTATCTAAGATTAACAAATGCTCTAGAAGTATTGTTCATCATTAGTTCATGTTAATTAATGTAGTTAACAAATAAAACCTTATTGTAAAGTGTTAACGTTTAATTTAACAAATGAGTGAATGCCCTATTTGGATATATGAGTGCATTGGTGATCATTATTAGTGAGTTATTAATAGCTGAATTAACAGTTATTCATTCAAATATTTAACTTACTAACCTCAGATCATCAGTTCAAACTAGGGATGTAACGATTCACTCATCTCACGATGCGATACGATTCACGATACTGGTTTCACGATACGATTTTCTCACGATTTTTTTAACAAATGAGATTTAAGACAAATTATAAATGAAAAAGTGTCCTATTTATTATTTTTTAAACAAAATGCTGCACATTTTTTTTTATTTTAAAATATATTTGTCAAATAAAAAAACTACAAACGGACGCCCCCGGTACCGGGGGCAACGGGGCTAAAAAAAATTCCCTTCAAGGTTGTTTGAATCGTCACACAATTTTATCGATTTTCAACCGGTTGCGAGTGAATCGTCACATCCCTAGTTCAAACCCTATTGCACTTATGTTTGATCCCCTTATGGTTTAATGAGCGTGCATGTGTCTGTTGTAGTTAAGCAGCGTGTTGAACAGAAACTAGAGCAGATGGGCCGCTGTCAGGGCGTGAGGCTCCACACGGCGCATGTGCTCTGCATGGACGCTATACTCAATGTGGGGCTGGAGATGGGCAGCCATAACCATGACTGCTGGCCTCACGTGTTCAGGTAAAACACTCACAGATCAGTTCTTTGGGAACCAGGATCTGATCTTACTGTCCAATCTTTAGTAAAGTAATAACATTAATTTTAGGCCTCTCAGATGAAAATAATACATCATGATTACTCATGAATTGTTTGCAAGTAATCTGACATTTTGAAATTACTCAAATTTGCCTCTAAATATAAACATCTTCCTTTCAAACTGTTGTAATGCATTCAGTTCTTCTTTTAAGGAAAGAAAACAGTATATTATAACTACAGTAAATAATTATGTAGCAGCACTACTATGATGGTCTTCTCATTATTTATGTATTTCGCTCATGCTGTTGGTTTTTCTTATAATTAAATGCTATATCACAAATAGTCTACATGAGATTTTACTTTTAAACCAGTACATTACCGTGAATCAAGTCTAGCCAGTGAATTTACTCAAATCATGTTCACTCGCATGCTGTTTGTCATCTCTCAAAATGTTTTAATAAAATACAGTACTTTGCAAAAGTCTTTGACACACTAGTATTTTTCACCCCACAAAGTGGTTTTAAGTCAGTTATTTGCATTTTTTGCTGTAGTTTATCAGTAGGAAATATCAGTTTACATTTCCAAACATATTTTTTTTGTAAACGGATATTTCCTACTGAAATACTACAGCAAAAGATATAATAACTGACTTAATACCATTTCTGTATACAGTATTGTGCAAAAGTCTTAGGCACGCTAGTATTTTCGCCCTAAAGAAATGGTATTAAGTCAGTTAGGGTTACTATATATAGGTAAATATTGCTGTTTATTTATATGCATTGTTATATTGGTGCATATGAATTAATGTTTTATTATACTTTATTTTACTTGCATTAGGCGAGTACTTTGGAAAAGTACTTGCCTTTTTAAGGCATTTTAGAGCAAATGCATAAATGTAGAGTTATTGTATATCAGTGTTAAAATGTTTAAACGTATTTAAAGGTGCATTGTGTAATATTTAGGAGGATTTTTTGACACAAATGCAATATCATATACATAACTATGGTGTATAAAGACCTTATTTAATGAACCGTTATGTTTTTATTACCTTAGAATGAGCAGTTTCTGTCTACACACACCGCGGGTGTCCTTACATCGACATGTTTCTACAGTAGCCCTGAACGGACAAACGCATTTCGTCACTATGTTGTTCTTCATGCAAAGAAGCAAGCTAAAGTCAGCGAATAAAACACTGACACAATGATGAACAAGTAACAATAATATTCACAATAACATATCGTTTTACTGAATAATTAAGTAAACCTAAATTCTTAATTGATCTTTGTAAAGAAACCTCATTGCTGAACTGGCTACTCTCTGCTGTCTCAGATGACGACATCACTTCCTGTCGGCCACCGTAACTTTTGTTGGTTGCAATTCGCAACCTCACCACTAGATGCGGCTAAAAATTACACAGTGCCCCTTTAAATTACAACAAAAATCAAATAACCGGAAACTGAGTTTGTTTTAATATTCCTCAGAGTGATTGAGTATGTTAGTTCACTGGAGCACACACACTTCAGTGACGGTGGCTCGCAGCCTCCGATGGCTATCACACAGGCCGTGGCCGTGGAGCTGGAGCTGGAGCTGAGCGGAGAGGCCAGTCCAGAGCTGGAACTGGGTCTCAGCCATCCCGTTATCCAGCCGCTCTCCATCCAGGAGCTCCTGAGGGAAAGCAGTCGCGGGAAAGCAGCGGACCTGCGGGGGGGCAGTCTGCTCACGGGCACCAGTGTGGCCAAAGCCGTATGCACTCTCTCCACACAAGCTGACCGGTACCAAACCAACAATCATTCCTCCCCACCTTCATTTTTACACTTGATTTTAAGTTAAGCGGAATGTGTTATCAACAAGTAAGGAATAATTGACGACAGGCCATTGAATTATTAGAAAAATAATGCACACCCGAGGTGGGAATGCGGTCACGACGCGAAGCCGAGTGGCCGTTACACCTCGGGTGTGCATTATTTTTCTAGTAATTCAACGGCCTGAAGTCAATTATTCCGCTTATACTACAGTTACCACACCTCAAAACATTGTTCAGATGATGCATTTCAAGACGTTTGTCAAGCTTTTGCCATTAAAACACTCTTGTATGTAGGACTAATTTCTTAAGCATCTAATCCCATGCCTCCGTTGCTAATTCCAAAACGTCATTTTAGAGTTAGTAACGGAGGTTTGAGCCACTGATAGCAGACTAACGCTGGGGACACACACTTACGACTTGCAGAAACATTCGAAGACTGACTGTTTCTATCGACTGTAGCAGGTCTTAAACACCGACTGTGAACACAGACTGAACGCGCTGAACACGCGTTTGGGCATGATCAGTCCTAACATAAGTTTACATTCATAACTGGCCTTAGTAAGTGTGTCCCGGCTTTATGCAGTTATTAATGCAGTTATGAGAGAGAGAGAGAGAGGTTGCAATAATGAGACAGAAAAGCATGCGCGTCAATATTATTATAGGCTATTTATTAATTAAATAATTAAATTCGTTTTAATTAATTCGTTCTTGTTTTCTATATTTGACAGTAGACAACCTAATAAATTAAACACACAAAGTCCTTTAATAAGTAGGCCTATCAATAATTATTTATTTGTTATATTATCTGGAATAATTACGAAAACCCGTGCAGGAGGACTATCAATTTATTTTATATATTCGGATTAATTTTCTATTTATAGGACTATATACTTTATTTATTAAAATTAAACTGCATGTGTCCATTTATTGTGAAGTTACTACGCGCAGTGATATGGAACTGTAATGCGGTCAAACCTGCCTGGAACTACTTTAACCGTGCGTTTCCCTGAAAATAATTGCACACCTTAGAACGTTCTCAACCAATCAGAATCAAGCATTCAACAGCCCTGTAGTATAAGATGGGATAATGTTAATTATACTGTGTGTAATCAGAATTAAAGGGATAGTTCAACCAAAAATGAAAACTAACCCATGATTTACTCACCCTCAAGTCATCCTAAGTGTATATGACATTCTTCTTTCAGACGAATACAATCAGAGTTATATTAAAAAATGTCCTGGCTCTGGCAGTGAATGGAATCGTTTGGCCGGAACATTTTAATATGGATATTTTTCTTACACAAACGCATCGCTTCACTTCAGAAGGCCTTTATTAACCCGCCAGAGCCGTGTGGAGCACTTTTATGATGCATGGATGCACTTTATGATGGATAGATGCACTTTTATGATGCATGGATGCACTTTATGATGGATAGATGCACTTTTATGATGCATGGATGCACTTTATGATGGATAGATGCACTTTTATGATGCATGGATGCACTTTATGATGGATAGATGCACTTTTTCACTGCCATTATAAAGCTTGGAAGAGCCAGGGCATTTTTTAATATAACTCTGATTGTATTCGTCGGAAGAAGAATGTCATATACACCTAGGATGACTTGAGGATGAGTAAATCATGGGCAAATCTTAATTTTTGGGTGAACTATCCCTTTAAGTCCACCCAAAAATAATAAGCAATGACTATTCAACTTGAATAACTCAAATGAAGCGCAATATGTGGCTCTGTTCATGGTTTTCTAGTAGTTAACGGTATATCAATATCTTTCAAACATTTGATTCCTAGCTGGAGTTGTGTTGAAAATGGCCACTAGGGGGGCCAGTAAGTTCATAATTTGGTAGACATTTTGGTGTCTTTTCCATAGAGCGCTCTGTGTTAGGGCAAGTAAATATAGCATCTGTTTTAAAGTGCCCCTGTTATGCTATTTTAAAGGTTCCTCATTTTGTTTTTAAGGTCTCCTAAAATAGGTTTCAAGGTAAAGAACACTTTAATTTTCTCATAATATACTTTGCAGCATCAACTCTTTCTCACAGTGTCTGAAAAGGTTAGATCAAGGATTCAGTCTCTCTAAACCCCACTTTCTGACTGACGACTCTGCTCTGATTGGTCAGATGGTCCGATCTGTTGTGATTGGTCTACCGCTTACAGCGCGTTTTAGAAACCAAACGTGTATTACCACCTCTGAATTTTAGCTCCGGATCTTCATTTGTACACACAGTGCAACACAAACCAAACTCTTCCAGTCTCGGCCACAACTACAGTGTTTGAGGGACAAAGTAGATATCGTTTGAGGGCAGCCAATGAACACCATAGGCTGGAATTATGCAAATTTATTACATTGTTATGCAGGTATGAAACAGGAAGTGAGACTGGAATTACTGACGATTAATTTCAGGGAGACAAAAACTCCATTTATCTACTTTAATCTTTAAAACTTGCAGACCTTTTACATTCACAATGCATTCCCTTGGAATCGAAACCATGACATTGCCGTAGAGCTACAGAAGAATTAAGAAAAATTATTTTAAAAGGCACAGCCATGGATTTGCATAGCTGGTAGCTTCATTTTTATATGTTGTAGAAATGACATTGTGAAGTCTCTAATGGAATAATTTGCACAAATCCTTTAAAAGAAGGATTAAGAAAAATACTGTAGGATGTCATACATGGGAAAACCCATTGAATCGCAATGTCCATTCGTTTACCTCTTTCCAGTGATCAGCTCTGTTAAATAAGTGATGGGACTCTGCTAGACAATAAGACGGCCACTGACAGATATTTCTAGATTAAACATCCTAGTAGATCCACTTCAGAAACTTTTAGTTTCACATCAGATTCTCATAGGCTGTACATTTATTTTTTCTACAAGTCGGAAACTCGCAAGTACAATTATTCTAACATGATCTATGCAGCATGTACTGTATATAGTGAATTTGACCATGGCTGTAACTATGTATTGAGCGATCAGCATTTTTTTTTATGTGAATATATAGTAAAGTGTAATTTATTCCTGTGATCAAAGCTGAATTTTCAGCATCATTACTCCAGTCTTCAGTGTCACATGATCCTTCAGAAATCATTCTAATATGATGATTTGATGCTCAAGAAACATTTGTTACAAAAGATTCTATTTCAAATAAATGCTGTTTTTTTTTAACTCTCTGTTCATCAAAGAATCCTAAAAAAAAATGTAAATAACTGTTTTCAACATTGATAATAATGAGAAATGTTTCTTGAGCATCAAATCATCATATTAGAATGATTTCTGAAGGATCATGTGACACTGAAGACTAGAGTAATGATGCTGAAAATTCAGCTTTGATCACAGGAATAAATTACACTTTACTATATATTCACATAGAAAACAGCTGTTTTACAGTGAAATAATATTTCACAATATTACTGGGTTTGTTTTGTATTTTTAATCAAATAAATGCAGCCTTGGTGAGCAGAAGAGACTTCTTTTAAAAACATAAAAAATCTTACCGACCCCAAACTTTTGAACGGCAGTGTAGGTGTACCCATTAGTCCATCACTATTCCTCTCACATGTGTGTTTATTTCTGCATGTTTAACGTGTAAGTGTTGTGAATGTCCTGCAGGCTGTTCGAGGATGCCGTCAGTAAACTCAACCTCGTGGGTCTCGTGGGTTTCCTGCATCAGCTCAGAAAAGCTTCACAGTCTCAACTGTTTGATTCGGTCACAGAAACCGGAGACTATTCCTTAGCCATGCCAGGTACACAGAGAATA
This sequence comes from Gila orcuttii, assembly GCA_026230005.1. Lineage (NCBI taxonomy): Eukaryota > Metazoa > Chordata > Actinopteri > Cypriniformes > Leuciscidae > Gila > Gila orcuttii. Next base: position 38,607,020 of record JAPDVR010000019.1, on the reverse strand, counting down.
CTGAGTATTAACAGAATACCATAATTTAGGCTAAATTTGCAATGCATTCACATTCAACTCTTTATTTTTTATTTTATAAATATAATTTTTTTTTATTTTTTTTTTATGTTTATTGCTATAAAATAAGTCAGAAATAATCAAGGTTTTCAGAACCGTACTCAGACAAGTTCCAGATTTTAGTATCAGAGTTGAACCAAGTTCTAGTCTCATATACAACTAATATAAAATTATTCGAGAACTATTCCGCTCACTCAGGCCGGGGACACACTGGCTGCGTGGCGTGTCCGTTTTTATTTCGGCTCCCATGTTAACAGGTTAGAGCAGGGGTAGGCAAGTTTGGTCCTAGAGAGCCGCTGTCCTGCAGAATTTAGTTCCAACCCTAATCAAACACACCTAAACAAGCTAATCAATGTCTTCAGGATTACTAAGGCTATAGGCAGGTGAGGTTTTTTTCAGTGTTGGAACCAAACTCTGCAGGACAGCGGCTCTCTAGGACCGAACTTGCCTACCCCCGGGTTAGAGCTTGCACACTGCCTGCGTGACACACACGTCTCAGGCCCGAAAACGCGTGCGTGCTAGAAATAGAACCGATGCCTATTTTTCATGTGACACGCAAGCGTGTTGGAAGCGTTTCCAGGCAAAATAGAATAGGAAAAGATGTTCATGTCATTTTGACAAGAATACATATTAATAAATGACATTTTTTATGTTTGAAAGTATATAGGTTTTGACATAAATGCAGATATAAATATAATTTAAAAAAATAAAATAATTATTATCGATTTTCAAATATTGCTCCTGTCAATACAGAACGAAATATTCTGTAGCCTATTTTGCCGTCTATACTGGCGACGCATATATTTATATTTATTTATTTATTATGTATATATATGAACAGTGCCTACGTCCCGAGATAGCCCTCCCTGTACGTCACCTAGCAGCAGCACTGCGTCAGACACGTTTCTGGTGTGCAAAGACACAGAAAACGCCATGCAGCTGACACACAACAGAAACGCCACGCTCACGTCTTGCAGCCAGTGTGTCGCCGGCCGTAATATTTAGTTTGACCTCCTGGTGACCTCAATGAACCAAATTTTCTGAAGGTTATGCACCTTATTTCACTAACGCTTGAAAATGAACTACAATATAGATTATTTTTAGGAGTTTTAAAACCCATTGTTTCCTTCACCTCATTGTGTTTTCATTAAAGGGGAGGCGAAGTCAACCCAGGACAAGCGCAGCGCCCTCCACCTGTTCCGCCTGGGAGAGGCCATGCTTCGCATCATGAAGAGCAAGAGTCGACCTCTGCTGCACATGATGAGGGCCTGGAGTGTGGTGGCGCCACACCTGGTGGAGGTATGAACACAAACAACCCTCATGTGGATTATACATCCTTAGGGCCCTATTTTAAGGATCTAAGCACATGGTCTAACGCGCACTTAGGGCGAGTCCGAATACACTTTTGCTAGTTAAAGGACAGGAAAAATGGTCGGAGTGCCAGGCACATGGTCTTCTTTTTAAAACAACTCAGGAAATTTAAAGTGTCCAAGGTGGGAATGCTCCACTTCTACAGGGCTGTGATAGAGAGTACACTTACTTTCTCCATCACTGTATGGTGGGGTAACTGCTCAGCAGATGATAAATCTGCACTGAATAGGGTAGTTAGGACAGCGTCAAGAATAATTGGGCGGGGCCTCCCTAAGATCTGTGACATTTACAACACCCGTCTACTTAAAACTGGACTGAAAATACTTAAAGATTCATTGCACCCCGCTAATTCCCTTTTCACCCCTCTACCATCAGGCAAAAGGCTAGGAAGTATCAGATCCAGAACCACCCGTTTTTCAAATAGCACTTATCCACAGGCTGTGAGGTCCCTCAATTTACACCAACAATCCTAATCTGCACTGCTTACACAACTACGTCCTTCTCCTCAGTGTCTCTAAAAGCACTAGCACATTGTCTGATTTATTTGATTATCTATTATATTTACACATTGGTAGCACTGCTACGTAGGCGCAGAGATATCACACAACATCTGAAATCCCCCAACTTCCATCAACATACTGGTGTGAATATTAGCTTTTTAGCTATTTACATAGAATATTTTTCCTACAGTAGACATAGTGAATGGCGATGAACATGGCGGATTTTGTGAGAGACGAAGAGGGTGACGTCTCAGACTGTCAAGATCCAGAACCATACCAGACTAAGACAATGCATGCACTGAGACAAAAATGTGTTTGCCCATCTATCTAAATGTAGGGGAGACGGTGAATAACCCCTATTTAAAAAAAACGGTGGTGTATTTCTTTAAAAAAAAGAAATAATTATATGCACGGATGAAATATTTTGAATAAATCTTTAACATTTCGAAAATAAACATGTATTGTGTGTAAACATGATGATTATTGTAGTTCCAGAATAAATGTGAGCATGCACTTACAGTACTCATCACTTGCACAAAAACAGATTCAGTATTCCTCAAAATGAATAAAAACCGAGAAATGCAAACTCGGAATATTATGCAAAACTGCAATAATTAAATGTAAAATAACAGAAATGTACTTTATGTATTTAATCTCACTTTATGGAACAATGTCTTTGCTGCTGACCTTTGATGATCCAATTCAGCTGTACGAATAAGCAAAAATGCCTTTAGTTAAACATCACATTTGTATTGCTTAAAGGTGCATTGTGTAATATTTCTGAGGATCTATTGACAAAAATGCAATATAGGATCCATAACTATGTTTTCAGTGGTGTATAAAGACCTTGCATAATGAACCGTTATGTTTTTATTACCTTAGAATGAGACATTTATATCTCCATAACCGCGGGCGCCCCCTTCTATGGAGGTCGACATATTGTGGGGTCATGTTTCTAGCGTAGCCGACAGCGAACACACAGCGCTACAGAGCGCGTTTCCTCACTACTTTGAAAAATACGTTTTCAGTGGTGTATAAAGACCTTACTTAATGAACCGTTATATTTGTATTACCTTAGAATGAGCAGTTTCTATCTACACACACCGCGGGTTCCCGATCATTGAAATGCGCCGACATGTTGCTACAGTGGCCCTAAACGGACAAATGCGTTTCGTTACTATGTTGCTCTGCGTGCAAGGAAGCAAGCTTAGTTCAGGGAATAAAACACTGACACAATGATGAACAAGTAACAATAATATTCGCAATAACATATAGTTTTACTGAATAATTAAGTAAACCTAATTTCTTAATTTATCCTTGTAAAGAAACCTCATTGCTGATCTGGCTACTCTCTGCTGTCTCAGACGATGACATATTTTCCTGTCGGCCACCGTAACTTTTGTTGGTTGCAATTCGTAACCTCACCACTAGATGCTGCTAAAAATCACACACTGCACCTTTAAGTAAGAGTGTTAAAATTTCTTCTCCTGCATCCTATTTTTCTGTGATCTAGAATGGCAGAACAGTTGAAAGGTTTGTTTGAGCTGCGCCCTCTACTGTACAAGTGTGAATTTGTATTCACTTATTCATTTCACTTTTGGTGTGAAAGGGCCTTTACGTTTTTTCTTTTTTTTTTTAAACCCAAGCAAGTCAAGCCCAGGTGAGAAAAAAATAACGCAAATCCCTTTTCTTTGACTTTTTCCCCCACAGGCGGCCTGTCATAAAGAGCGCCATGTATCCCAGAAGGCCGTGTCCTTCATCCATGATGTTCTGATGGAGGTTTTGATCAGCTGGGCAGAACTGCCACACTTTCATTTTAATGAAGCTCTCTTCAGACCTTTTGAGCACATCATGCAGCTGGAGCTCTGCGACGAAGACGTCCAAGATCAGGTCTGACATTCTGATAAACTGCATGACCACGCTGAAGGATGGCTTAAACAAACATCAAGCGTAGCGTCAGTTCTGGCAGGTCACGTTAGTCAAGCTCTCATCAGTGACTCTCAGCTGATCCTCTATAGGAATAGACGTCTATCACTGTATTCATATATAAGCTCCTTCAGTATTATCAGCAGCTGTGGCGTTTCTCAGGAGTGAATTACCCTCCTCCCTCCCCAGCTCCACCTCTCTCAGTCACGATTTGGCGTTCTGATTCCTCTCTGAATCAGACTAAATTCTCTAATTATGTTGTACATTAAAATCTTGAATTAATGATATCTGCAATACATTCTTGTTGTTTCTGTTCTGTTTCCCCTAAGAGGGGTTATTGCTCTTATTCATGCTAGACTGCATGGATGCGCAGGGAGTTCTTGCCCAGAACAGAATCATACCGCCAATCCAAACTATACGCTAACTGTCAATCATATTTGACGATAGTGTTCCTGACAGAAGTTATATTCAGGGCGTTGAATAGTTTTGAGACTGCGGAAGTCATTAAAAGTTACATTTTCAGTTGAATTTGTGGAAACCACTTGAAACATTTGTTGTGTTGAGCTATTTCATTTACTTTTGTTTTATTTGTTCATTGCAAACAGCTGAAAGTCTGGAAATTTTGCCAATAAACCTGATTTGCAATGAGTGTTGAATAATTTCGATTACAACTGTAGTCTGTTCCAGTCTGATCCAGTTTGTGTGTTGCTTGGTGACTCAAAGCTTGATGATTTAGCAGAAATATATTTTGAAGAAATATAGGCTAACTGGTGGATTTTGTGGTCAGTTACTCAATATTAGTTACTTTTAACTGTTACTAAAAAGTGTTGCATAAAAGCCATATCAGATTTTAAAAAAAATCAGCAAAATGCTTGTAAAACTATCTTTTAATGGAGTATAACAAAACAATTAAGTTTTACACAAACAATTTAGTAAACCCTATAGTGTGTTAATGGGAGCGTCTGTCTGTTATGGCAAACAGGTGATAACATCCATTGGAGAGCTGGTGGAGATGTGTTCAGCTCAGATCCAGTCCGGCTGGAGGCCGCTGTTCAGTGCTCTCAGAACCGTGCATGGAAACAAAACGGATATGAAGGATTACCTGATAGGAGAATATTCTATGGGTCTGTGAAGTTTACTTTATTGTATCAATAAGCGTAAATAACAGCATTATGATAGAGTCATCATGCATATTTCTACAGCACATTTAGACGAAAACAACAAACATGCATTTACAAAGGTAATTCGATAGTTACATTTATTTATAATATTACTTGAATATACAATTATTTCAAGTAACATTGTTCTTTAGCATAACTATAGCCTTTCTGATTGCACAGCAAATTTGCGCGTAATAAAGACTTCACGGTTACCGGTGTGTGTATTTTGCAACGGCTTCAAACGCTGATGCAATAATAGTTTAGGGCGGGGCTATGTGTTTGTCCAACCAATGAGAGATGGGGAACGTGTTTGAAGCATGTTTGAACATTTTCATTTTTGTACAACTTTATTTGGTGCCAACAGTGTGGGAGAAATATGCACAGTAACTTTACCATGTAATTTGGTTTTTCATGAAAAAAAAATCCATCTTCTAAACCAATTCTTTTCCCAAATACACTGATAAACCTATAACAATGATTAATATTTTACCCAAATACACTGATAAACCTATAACAATGATTAATATTTTACCCAAATACACTGATAAACCTATAACAATGATTAATATTTTACCCAAATACACTGATAAACCTATAACAATGATTAATATTTTACCCAAATACACTGATAAACCTATAACAATGATTAATATTTTAGAGCATACATTTACCATGCTTGTTACATCAGAAAAGTATCTCCAGCTACTGTGGTGTGTGTGTGTGGAGTGTGAATAGCGTGCAGCTGAAATTTCATCCATGAATCAATCTGAAATGCATTTCTTCTTCATTCTTTCTATATGCAGGGAAGTCACAGGCGCCTGTGTTTGATGTCTTTGAAGCCTTCATTAACACGGACAACATTCAGGTGTTTGCCAACGCGGCCACTGACTACATCATGTGCCTTATGAAGTTTGTGAAAGGTTTAGGTGAGCTGCTCTTTTAAACAGTGTGTTTTCTCCTATTGATTATCAGATAATTGTTCACTTTAAATTAGAAATGCACTTTATATTAGATATTGTTCGACTTCGCCTTATATTGATTATTTTACATTTCTGATAGCAATATGCTGAACCTATTGTTTTAATTATAGTTTTAGTCCTTATTTTTGATTGACATATTTGAAACTATGACAAAACCATGAAACTTCAAATCTTGTGCATTTCTCATGATGGTTAATGTACATTTTTACAAACAAGCATTAAAAACTGTGATAATAATGTTTCCTGTTGAACACATAGTGGTGTAATGACATTGGTTTGACATTGGGTGCTATTCTTAAAGATATTATATATTACAAACCAATAACTGATTAAGTAGAAAAATGGAAAGAAAAGGGAATATGGGAAAAAAAAAATGATTGATTATGAGTCTCTATATTATGGAAGCTTGTTTCCGCCACAGAATAAAAAACAAAAAGGTAATTGTGACTTTTTATCCCAGAATTGCGTGTTATAAAGTAAGAATTGCGTGATATTCTCGTAATTGCAAGAAAAATAGTCAGAATTGCAAGTTTATATCTCGCAATTCTGACTTTATATATCTCACAATTCTGACTTTATATATCTCGCAATTGTGAGAAAAAAAGTCGCAATTATCTTTTACAATGTTATTCTGTGGTGGAAACAAGCTTCCATACCGTATAGTAAACGTGGCGTGCTGTGTGATCGTCTGCAGGAGAAGTGGACTATAAGGAGATCGGGGACTGTGTTCATGCCAGTGGATACAGCTCCACAGATCTGTGCCTGCCTGCACTGGACTATTTGAGGAAATGTTCACAGGTGGGAAAGATGAACGCATTTCTGTCCATAAACCATGTACACACTTTCAAACGTTTTTGTATTGTGGATTTGGGTCAAAAAATGATTTTTGCATACAAAAAGAATAAGTAGTTTGGTGTTTTTAATGGATTATTTTGCAGCTGCTTGCCAGAATCTATAAGATGCCGTCCAAGCCTGTTTTCTTGGGTGCGCGTCTGGCCAGTCTCCCGATGAGAGCGCAGGAGAGGTCCGTGAGCAGCGAGGAGGGCATGGACTGCGTTTTAGCAGAGTTTGACGACGATACAGGTCATTTATTTATTTAATTTTTGAGGTATCATTCATATCAAGATGACACAAATGATACGGGTTGAGTTGCAGTATATGGAAGGGGTGTAACAACATATCGTCTCACAATATATCGCAATACAAAAATGCTACAATATATATTGTGGATAGTTCACTCAAAATAAAAATGACTGTGTGAGAAAAATGTCATGTTTACAGAGTTTTAGTGTCAGTACTACATTAAACTACTATATATAATGTTGAATATAATGTATAATAATGCAATGGGGGAATATTTGTGGGTCCTGATAATGCCAAATGTCTTGTTACCAGTAAAAAGTGGCCTACATTATTTTAAATATATCTAGTCAGTGACAGTGCAAGCATATTCGTCAAAAATAATTCTGTGTTTTCAGCTTCAGAATCATGAATATTTTTATTCTGGTGTCTCTATTGTCCTGTGCTTTGGTTTTCCAGCACCAAGTCCAAGCATATTCATTTACACCCACAATTTAATACCAAATTTAGCATTTTAATAAACTTTTTTACCCATTTTACAATTGCGAGTATCGCAATAATATCGTATCGTGAGTTCAGTATCGTGATATGTATCGAATCGTGACATGAGGGTATCGTTACACCCCTAGTATGGTGAAGTGTAGGTTTAGGAATTTAAATAAACAATAAGTTAACATTGTGAGTTACATTTTAAGACACAATATTGTTTGTTTTTCCTGTATTTCACCAACGAACATTTCAGAATAACCACAGCAGAACCAAGTGTCCAAACAACACACAGCGGTGATTCGTTACCGAATGAATCCGTATTCTGAATGAATCAATTTAATTCAATAAATTGACCTGCTCACTTGCTATAATTTCATATTTAAATTTTGTATTAAAAAACAACCTCATAGCATTATTTATGTAATTGTAAATATATTAATGCCACTTCTGATGCCACATCTGTGTTAGTCAATTATTCCTTACTTGTTAACATGAACTAAGAATGAACAATACTTCTACAGCATTTATTAATCTTAGTTCATGTTAATTTGAACATGAACTAATACATTATTAAAATCAAAAGGTGTATTAGTTAACATTAGTTAGTCCACTGAACTTGCATGAACAAACAATGAACGGTATTTTTTTATAACTAACAATAATAAATGTATATATATATATATATATATATAAATGTGTGTGTGTGTGTGTGTGTGTGCAGGTCTGATCCAGGTGTGTGTGTGTGTGTGTGTGTGTGTGCAGGTCTGATCCAGGTGTGTGTGTGTGTGCAGGTGTGATCCAGGTGTTGTGTGTGTGTGTGTGTGTGTGCAGGACTGATCCAGGTGTTGTGTGTGTGTGTGTGCGTGCAGGACTGATCCAGGTGTTGTGTGTGTGTGTGTGCGTGCAGGACTGATCCAGGTGTGGATCCTCCTGTTGGAGCAGCTGACTGCAGCCGTGTCAAACTGTCCTCGACAGCATCAGCCACCGACACTCGAGCTGCTGTTTGAGCTCCTGCGGGAGGTCAGCCAGACACCAGGTAACTCATTGTCTACAAATTACGACCAGAAATGGATAAATATTAAGCCTGCTGTTTAAAACAAGTAAAGAACCAGTGTATGAGAATGGTTATTATGCTCAAACAGCAGGAAACTGTATATTCGTGCAGTGTGCGCATGCCAAAAAATCAATCCCGATTTGAAGCTTGTGACATATAAACGCGCACATCAACCCGATCACATGCTTAGCGTTCGTGTAAACACTACGTTCGGATTCAAGTCCAATCGAAACATAAGTTGTGCATGTAACTGTAGCCGGTGTGCTGTTCCTCTTGCTCCTCCACAGGGCCTGGCTTTGCCATCTTCTCCGTCATCCAGCTGCTTCTCCCGGTTATGTCTCTGTGGCTCCAGCGGAGTCACGGTGAGCACTCGTACTGGGACATCGCTGCGGCCAACTTCAAGCACGCCATCGGACTGTCCTGTGAACTGGTGGTGGAACACATCCACAGCTTCATACATTCAGGTAAAACTCTCAAATCAATCATAGTTTTGATGGATGCGGATTGTAATCAAGCTTAAGACGATTGCGGTGACATACAGGAGTCGTACAGTAAGCCCACGTGAGTCTAATATATTGATGCTCAAACAAAGCTCTCGACGCACTGATTGGACACATTTCAGTACATTCACGTCGTTTCCACCCACATTCAGGATAATGTACTTATCTGTCATGTGTATATTGCTGAGTTTAGTAATTATGAATGGATCCGTGTACTGTAGGTTTATGCAGTCGGGTCAAGGCGTTCGTTTTAGGTTTTTATTTTTGGCGTCTCCATGTGGTCCTGTTCGGTATCGCAACTTGACTTTTCTAAAATTTAAACAAGCTTTTTGCTGTTGCACAGTAAGTGTGCGATTAATCATGATTAAAAATGTAATCTAATGACAGCCCTAGTTTTTAAAGAGTTGTATTTCAATGCACGTAAACGCCTCGGTTACGACTGTAACCTCGGTTCCCTGAAGAGGGAATGAGACGTTGCGTCGATTGACGCTAAGGGAACACTTTGCGTGATGATGTATTGAAGCACATGTAAAATCAGTCCAATGGCGTGACGGGACGTCAGAAGCGGGTGACGTCATGAACCAGGAAGTATAAAGCCGGTTCAAAACCCAGCCGCGACAGCTTCGCATGGTCTGAACAAGTCGATTACAGGCACGCTAAGGGAACGTCTTTACCAACGCCACCATAGCGAGAAGTGCCTGTCCAGTGTGAAATCAGAGCGAGCAGCACTAGGACGAGAGCACTCGGGACCCTGGTGTAGAGTCCAAGTCCAGAGCATAAAATCTAACGAATGTGTGAGGTGAGGACCAGCCTGCCGCATCACAAACGTCCTGAAGAGGAACTCCTGACAATAAGGCCTTTGAGGCCGCCATACTTCTAGTTGAGTGAGACCGAACGGCCATAGGTGAAGGCTGTCTGGTCGACTCATAAGCAAGTGAGATGGTCTCGACCACCCACTTGCTCATTCTTTGCTTAGATGCAGGGGACCCCTTATTAGGGGGTCCAAAGCAGACAAATAACTGTTCGGTTTTACGCAACAGGGCAGCTCTGTGGACGTAAGCATCCAACGCCCTCACTGGGCATAGCAAATTGTGCCTTTCCTGGTCCACATCCTGGAACGGAGGAGGACAGAAGGCCTGCAGCACTAAAGATCGGGCCACATTAGTGGGGACCTTAGGAACATAACTTGGTCTAGGATGAAGGAACGCTTTAACCATGCCAGGTGCAAATTCCAAGCACGAGGGTGCAACCGACAGAGCCTGAAGATCTCCTATTCTTTTAAGAGAACAAATAGCGAGGAACAGAGTTTTTAAAGTAAGAAAACTAGCTGGAACCTCCTCCAGGGGCTCGAAGGGAGCCTGGGAAAGGCCTTGGAGGACAATAGCCAGGTTCCAAGTCGGTACCCTAGTGCGTACAGCAGGCCTCAGCCTCAACGTGCCACGTAGAAAACGAGATACCAGAGGGTCTTTACCCACAGACATTCCACCCAAAGGAATGTGGTAAGCACCTATGGCCGCCACATAGACCTTCAGAGTGGATGGGGATAGACCTGCAGTGAACCGATCCTGCAGAAACTCCAGCACTGTACCAACCGGGCAGTTAACTGGGTTCAGCTGACGGTCACTGCACCATGAAGTGAAAACCTTCCACTTCAAGGCATAAAGTTTCCTCGTGGAGGGAGCTCTGGATTGTAGAATGGTCTCCACAGCCTCGGTTAAGAGACCTGACCTTATGAGCTGGACCCCCTCAGAGGCCAAGCCCACAGGTTCGACAATTCGGGACGAGGGTGAAATATTGAGCCCGCTGCTTGGAACAGAGAGTCTCTCCTGACGGGAAGCTCTATAGGAGGCCCGTTGAGGAGAGACACTAGATCTGCAAACCACACTCTGCCCGGCCACCGCAGGGCTATAAGAAGCAGGCGCAGATGGTCCCTGAGCCGAGCATCCCTCTAGGATCGCTCCCCAGCCCGTGAGGGAGGCATCTGTCGTTAGCATCCTGCGACGACAAGAAGCTCCCAACACGGGTCCCTGGAACAGGAACCAAGGTTTTTTCCACATAACCAGGGCACGTAGGCATCGCAGCGTAACCTTGATCATGCGAAAGGGGTTGCCCCTCGGGGGAAAACCCTTTGGTCCTGAGCCACCACTGCAAGGGTCTCATGTGCAGCAGGCCAAAAGTTATCACGTTGGATGCTGCTGGCATCAGACCCAACAGTCTCTGAAACTGTTTCACAGTGAGCGACTGGCCTAGCTTTATCCTTTTTACGGCTAACAGAATGGTCTCTATGCGTGCCGGAGACAGACGCGCCCGCATAGACATAGAATCCCAAACTACCCCCAGATAAGTGATCCTCTGTAGTGGAGAAAGTACACTCTTCTTGGCGTTGAGCCGTAACCCCAGCTCTTTCATGTGGGCGAGGACGACATCTCGATGCTGAACCGCCAACTGGTGCGAATGAGCTAAAATCAACCAATCGTCGATGTAGTTCATGATGCGAATACCCTGTATGCGTAATGGTGCTAGAGATCCATCTACGCATTTCGTGAAAGTGCGGGGTGATAATGCTAGACCGAATGGAAGAACTCGATATTGGTATGCTTTGCCCCCGAAAGCAAACCTCAGGAACTTCCTGTGATATCGAAGGATGGAAATATGGAAGTAAGCGTCCTTGAGATCTATTGTGACAAACCAGTCCTCGGATCTGATCTGTGGCACGATCTGTCTCAAAGTTAACATTTTGAATTTTAGTTGCATGACTGACTCGTTCAGAACTCTTAGATCCAAAATGGGACGCAACCCCCCATCCTTCTTCGGAACGATGAAATATCGGCTGTAAAACCCGGTGTCCCTGCTGGAGGGAGGTACATATTCTATGGCCCCTTTCTTCAACAGGTTTTTCACTTCTTGTTCCATTACCAGAACCTGCTCGGGGTCCACCACGGTGGGTAGGACCCCCATAAACCTGGGCGGGCGAGACCCAAACTGAATTTGATAACCCTTTTCTATGGTCTGCAGGACCCAACGAGAAATATTCGGCAGTAGCTTCCACGCTGTCAAAAATTCTACTAGAGGTACCAGCCTCTCGAGACTGGTTTCTGGATTTAGTTGTTGTTGAGCACTCAGCTCGTCGCCCTGTGGCGGCGAACCGGCAGGGAACGACTGAACTGACTGCTCTAGAACCCTCCTCGGAGGGGGCAGGCATCCCAAGACCACTACGTTTCCGGGTGGACCCTGAGATATGTGCTCGCCGGAGACCGCTGCGCCCTGTAACACACAAGGTGGCAGGGTTGGCATAACGGTCCCCCGAGGGCACCGAAGGGAGGCGGGCACCTTATAGTGAGGTGTTAACCGCTCTCCTTTCAGGGGGAAATGCCCTCGATGGCCTGCGCCCTCGGACGTCAGGACCTTTTCTTCGCAGCCTTCTTGGACAGAATAACGGTCCTCAGATCCGTTTTCTGCCTTGATGGCTGCTGTTGAGCGGGCTTTCCCTGTCCCCAGCTTTTTTGTGGGGGAGCACGGGAAGCCACGCTCTGTTTTTGAGTGGCACGGTGTGAGGAGCTGGCTTTTGATGTTTGGGGCTGTTCCCGCTCAGCAGCCCCAGAGACATGAATCCGACGGGGGAGGAGTTTTTGAAATGCAGCCGCCTTTTTAGCTGACTCCTGAAACCTCTCGACGACCGAATTCACTGAGTCGCCGAAGAGGCCAGTAGTCGAGCACGTGCTTGATACAACCCTGATACAGCGCACTGGATCTGTCAGGTGAGGGCAGAGATAAGGCAGAGCCCATCTCTAACCCCGCTGACAGATCCATTTGCGATCCCCAAGACTGAAGCCTTCGCTGTGCCTCACAGTGCTCACAGCCAGCGCCCTCGAGCGCTGACCGTGCATGCTCCTCTCCCAAACAAACAACACAAAGAACATGTGTGTCCCCACCCGTTAAATAACGTGGGCAGGGGTGCACACACATTCTGAACTGCTGCTTGCTCGCCATAATGATATATATATATATATATATATATATATATATATATATATATAGAAACAGACAACACCAAATAACAGGGACAGTTTCACATATAGCGCTTGTGAAGACACAAAAACTGTCGCGGCTGGGTTTTGAACCGGCTTTATACTTCCTGGTTCATGACGTCACCCGCTTCTGACGACCCCGTCACGCCATTGGACTGATTTTACATGTGCTTCAATACAACGCGAGTTCCCTTGAAAGGGAACTAATGATCTGTTATGCCTGGTTCAGATTACACGATTTTTTTTGGTCTGTTACGGTAGTCACTGTGTCAGATTACGCGATTTTGACTCCTAAAATCTTGTGTCGTGGACAAGAAACATGTCAGACTACACGTTACTTTCCGACCAGTCATCGCGTGCCGTCTCACGCACACACATTCACTCGCACACATATATACACACCCACGCACACGCACACGCACACACACACACATTCACTCGCACACATATATACACACGCACACACTCACATGCACACGCACACACACATTCACTCGCACACATATATACACACACACGCACGCACACACACATTCACTCGCACAATTATATACACACGCACGCACACACACATTCACTCGCACACATATATACACAAACGCACGCACTCACACACACACACACACACATTCACTCGCATACATGCACACACGCTCTCACTCACTCACATACACACGCACACTCACTCTCGCTCACTCACTCACTCGTGCACACACTCTCGTCACTCACTCACTCGCAGCACACACCCACACTCACACTCACTCACACACACACACATACACACACACTCTCGTCACTCACTCACTCGTGCACACACAAACTCGCTCTCACGTACACACACACTCTCACTCGCTTACGTACACACACACTCACTCTCACTTACTCGCGCACACACACACTCTCACTCACTCACTCACTCACTCGCGCACAAACACACTCACTCTCTCTTGCTCGCTCACTCACTCACACACACACACTATCACTCGCTCACACACACACACACACACACACACACACACTCTCACTTAATCACTCACGCACTCTCTCTTACTCGCGCACACTCACACTCACTCTGGCTCACTCACTCGCGCGCGCACACACACACACACACACACACACACACACTAGGGGGTTAATAATACTATGCAAAAAATAATCAAATAGGCTTTATTTCTGTCAGGACCTCTATCGTCAAATACAATTGACAATTATAGTTTGGATTAGTGGTACGGCTCTGTTCTGGGCAAGAACTCCCTGCGCATCCATGCAGTCTAGCATGAATAAGAGCAATAACCCTCCTTAGGGTAAACAGAACAGAACCAACAATAATCTATTGCAGATAACATTAATTCAAGATTTTAAAGTACAAGATAATTCGAATTATCTCGATATTCGATGGGAATCAGAATAGCAAATCCTGACTGAGAGAGGTGGAGCTGGGGAGGGAGGAGGGTAATTCACTCCTGAGAAACGCCACAGCTGCTGATAATACTGAAGGAGCTTATATATGAATACAGTGATAGGCGTCTATTCCTATAGAGGATCAGCTGAGAGTCACTGATGCGAGCTTGACTAACGTGACCTGCCAGAACTGGCTTGATTTGCTTAACACAAAACCAGGGTTATTTAACGTTATTTTAAACTAAAAATAAAACAGACAGTAAATAAACTGAAATACAATGAATTGTAAAACAGGCGTTTGCTCTTGACAGGTTTCATGAGATTCAGCCTACTAAGACCTGGTGTGTGCAATATGTGCCATGATATTTAATACAGAAATGTGCAGGAGTTTTAAGTTGGTGACGACTTAAAAGTGTGAAAATGAGATGTGTGTGTATAACTATAAATTGTATGACTTTATTTTTTTGTAGATATTGGCTATGAGAATCTGATTAACCTGATGCTGAAAGATCTCTTCAAACTGCTGGTGTCCTGTGTGGCAGAACCAGCCGAGACCATCTCCAGAGTGGGCTGCTCCTGTATTAGGTGTGTGTGTGAGTGTGTGTGTGAGAGAGTGTGTGACTGTGTGAGAGTGTGAGAGTGTGTGTGTGTGTGTGTGTGTGTGTGTGTGTGTGTGTGTGTGTGTGTGTGTGTGTGTGTGTGTGTGTGTGTGTGTGTGTGTGTGTGTGTGTGTGTGTGTGTGTGTGTGTGTGTGTGTGTGTGTGTGAGTGAGTGAGTGAGTGAGTGAGTGAGTGTGTGTGTGAGTGAGTGAGTGTGTGAGTGAGTGAGTGTGTGAGTGAGTGAGTGAGTGTGAGTGAGTGAGTGAGTGAGTGAGTGTGAGTGAGTGAGTGAGTGAGTGTGTGAGTGAGTGTGTGAGTGAGTGTGTGAGTGAGTGTGTGAGTGAGTGAGTGTGTGAGTGAGTGAGTGTGTGAGTGAGTGAGTGAGTGTGAGTGAGTGAGTGAGTGAGTGTGAGTGAGTGTGAGTGAGTGAGTGAGTGAGTGAGTGTGAGTGAGTGAGTGAGTGAGTGAGTGTGAGTGAGTGTGAGTGAGTGAGTGAGTGAGTGAGTGAGTGTGAAAACATATTGAACTGCCTACATAGGCAGCATCGTAGGCATGCTCCTAATGCGAAGGATGTTCGAAAAGATAGACAACATGATTATTCTTTTGGACAAGTTGTAAGGCAGCATCTTAAAAAACCCTTCAAGCTCAGTGAGAAAGTCCATCCAAAATATGATCAGATTAGTTCATTATGTTTTAGTTTATTATTAGTTTATGTCTCCAGTATAGTATCAGTGGATATAATGCGTTGTGATGTGTTCCAGGTATGTTCTGGTGAGTGCAGGGCCTGTCTTCACGGATGAGATGTGGAGGTTAGCATGCTGTGCCCTGCAGGACGCCTTCTCTGCTACCCTGGAGCCTGTGAAGGTGACGCTCATAATCAGGGCTGGGGAAAGTTACTTTTAAAAGTAATGCATTACATTATTGCGTTACTCCCCCAAAAAGTAACTAATTGTGTTACTTAGTTACTTTTTTATGAAAAGTAATGTGTTACTTTACTTTTGCGTTTCTTTTTATCACATGGACTGGTCTTGCTTGTTTGTTTTTTTAATAACGTCAAAAAAAGTTATATTTTTGACAAATGTTAAGGCCCTTTCACACCAATAGTGAAGGGAATAAGCCTCAGGCTGAAGGAAATGCATATTCACTCCTGTACAGTAGAGGGCGCCGCTCAAACAAACCGTTCAGCCGTGCTGTTCTCGATTAAAGAACAATAGGATACAGGAGAAGAAAGTTCAACACTCTTATTTCTAAATCTAATCTAAAGTAATTTTCGCTTATTAGTATGGTTGAATTAGATCATTGAAGGTCAGTAGCTAAGACATTGGTTAATAAAGTGAGATTAAATACATAAAGTATATTTGTGTAACTTAATATAGTTAATTATAAAAGTTTTGCGTAAAAATTCTGATATTGCATTTTACTCTTTTTATTAATTTTGAGGAAAACTGAATGTTTTCGTGCAAGTGAGATGACTTAATGCATGTTCACCTTTAGTCTAGAACTACAATAACCATCATGTTTACACACAATACCTCCTCACTTTATTTCTCTTAACATGAGGACAGGAGAGCTGTCAGTCAAAAAATGTGGAAAAAGTAACTCAGATATTTTGTTGTACATTGAAAAAGTAATGCGTTACTTTACTGAGTTACTCCAACACTGCTCATAATAACAGTACTGAAGTCTCCACTGTCCACAAGTCCTGCATGAGCATTGACAGAAACCTGTTCTGTGTAACCAGGGTCAGCGCAAAGTCATGTTCGTGGAAACAGCTGCGAAGCCATGAGGCCAAAACTGTGCTTGCCGAGTGTAAATGGTTTGGTTGTGTGAAAGGAATGGTGTTTCATATCTTGTCAAGCAGTTGCCATGTAAATGAAGACAGCCTATACATAGAAGCTTAAATGGACAATAGCAATAGAAGTAGACAATAGAAATAAATCACTTTTCATATACACATGAAAATCAGGGCTCGACAGTGCGAGCGTTTTACTCACAGTTGCAACTAAAATAGATGTGTGCAAACTGTAAAATGTATTTAGGAGCATGTGTGCGAATAAAAACACCCCCATGGGTTCTTAAAAAGTCTAAAAGTTTTATGAATATTTAAGGTTGTAAAAAGTCTTAAATTGTGTAACAAATGTGTTAATTATAATTTAAAGAGGTTTTACGTTTTGGGGATGGAAAAACAGGAATCGCCCTAATTAATTATTTAATTGATTATTACACCTAAAAGGCTATGATTGAATTAAATAACTGTGAGCGCTGCACGTTCAGAGTCAAATGGTGGTGTTGTTGTGCGCTTTCAGAGCAGTTCGCAATCCTGCACGTTTATATTAATAGATGGTCATTAATAGATTTACTCTTAAATTAATTTTGGCAATGTTTACTTTATGGCGTTTATATTGAAATAGGTTGTAAGAGGGAATTTCTTACTCTTTCATTGCTTTCACTGGGCACCAAAATACCAATAATAACCAGAGGAAAAAAAGCCTAAAATACACCATGACTCTTATTTTGATATATGCATAAGAGACTTCCTTTAAAAACATTATCTTACAAATCTTTCTGATCCAAAACTTTTGACTGGTAGTGTATATGGATATTATTTGGCACTGTGAACACAGCAATGCCGCTGTAACTCATTACAATTATAATTATGAGTGTGCCTGTAAGCCTTTTATTAGGAAAGAACAATCCATTTTTCATTACACCCTTAAAACGTTTCCCTGTGCCTAACAACGCTACGGGGTTCACTGATATATTGCGCATGGCTAGTAGAACTAGCTGCTAATGCTAACCACTGACCAGTTCATCTTTCATGATTGTTCATGACATTAAAAGTGAGAATCAAGAATGGTCCGTAGGCGATAAACTAAAGAGTTGAGCTTTCTACATCTAGACTTTGTGAGGTTCACACAAGCTGTTTCTAAGCCGATGAAAGTGAAATGCTTGTCAGACAGGCATGAGAACAAACGTCATGGAAAGATTTAGGAAAATCGCATTCCTGCTACATCGGTTTGAACATGAACATTTATTGTCACTGTGTATTTAAACACATGCTCTGCAAAACATTGTTTACTACAATAGATTGAAGCGTAATGCTCAGGAAGTCTCCGGCCACATGTGTTTTTCTCGACTCATATTCAGGGTGTAATCTTCTTCGAGGATTAGTGTTGTGCTATTTTCTGGAAAGAATTAAAATGGTGCTACTGTCAGGAAATACACATGTGTAAAGTTAATGCTGTCTGATAATAACAAAATCACAAGACTTTAGATTGCAATTATCTTAATGTATTTCTTATTTGGCAATCAAGTTTCCTAAAGGCTGTGCCAGTAAGTCATTGTTTTGCCTCCAAAACAACACTGCCTCCCTCAACCAATGGAAGATGGACCGGGACAATCTGTTTATCTTGTTTTTTTTTCTTCATTTGGTGCTGCAGATGGCAGAAAAAATATTGACCTTTTAAGCAGTAAAAATGCTCATAGACAGAGGGGATTGATTCATTTCCACGAATGTTCATTCAAACATTGGGAATCTACTTGGCTACAGTGGCTTTGTGTTTGAAATGATGGATAAATAAAATCGGCTTTTAAGCCACATCAAAACTAATACATTTACATTGAATATTATCAAAAGGCTGAACATTATTGGGGTATTTATTTAAGCTATATCATCCAACCTAAGACTAGAGATGCCGTACACTAGTGAATCTGGTGGACAGAATCAAAGGTTTTCCTTGTATGATTTCACTAAGACTTTCACTGACACACACACACACACACACAGATCCTGCATACACCCTGATGCTCTTTTGCAATTGTAAAGCTGCTGCTATAAGAAATCTTGATATAGGTCAAGCACAGAGTACTGACAGATGCAAGAGCTTTATTCATGCGAGCACTTAAAGAGCTTGTTCTGTTCAATGGTTTTAATGGGGAGAGGATTAATGTGTCACATACATATAAACCAGTGCAAGTTTCATCCAAATGTGGGGGAAGAAACTAGAAGAAATTTATTTAAATCTAATTATTTTTAATATAAAATATACAGTGGTGGCCAAAAGTGATGTCTGGAGGAGATATTTGTTTTTAATGACCCTACAAGTTCGATTAAACCATCAAAATAAGAGGAGAATATTTTATATTTGTTTTAATATTTTCAGTATGAGGGAAGACCAAACCCCAAGCTTGGTTAAGGTATTTATCTGGCAAAATTCTTTGGCAAAAACTAGCCTAGTCATACACAATCAATTATTAATATTACGTTGGTTTTCTCTTGTTTTTGCATGTGTTCATAATTTCTTTGCATGACAGCCTGGCCAAAAATTATGTCTGCACAATTTAGCGAGATTGATTGCTTTATCACAAATAAAACAATCGACTTCAAGCTCAACTACGTTTATAACATGCTTAAATCTTTTTTTTTTTTTTTTAATGTTTTATTTATTTATTTTTTTTACTGAACAGAGGTCCAAAATGGAAACATTAGCACGGTATACCAAATACATAAAAGTGAAGCAACTCTAGTTACAGGTTAGTATTCCTGATACATAGGATAGAGGAGTTCCAGACATCACAGTGGTAACATCAGATTAGTAAATTAAGAGTTACAAATATGTAATGAAGTATAAGACCCAGTATATATTCATCACATTCCAAAGTAATCTAATACAGGCTTCCATATTTTCCTAAATATTTCTAGCTTGTCGTCATTGATAAATTGTAACTTCTCAATAAAAATAATGTTCACTAGCTCACTTTGCAGCACACCGAATATTGGAACAATATCCAGTTTCCACCTCTGAAGAATCAGTCTTTTTGCAAGAACCATAAATAAAGAAATACCCTGTTTTTCAAATTTACTGAAAGAAGGTACTGAAATCATCCCAAAAATGGCAATCATCGTATCTGGAGCGATCTCTTTTGTATACATTTTTGAAAGTAGGCTGAAAATATCCATCCAGTACTTGTGAAGGTTGCAACATGTCCATAGTGAATGTAAATTCTCTAATTGCGTTTTCCACCTCTTTAATACTTATATCTGCATGTAATGTCTTTAAAGCCTCTTCGCTTAATTTTGGCAAATGTATTCCTTCCAAAAAACTATCAATATTTTCCTGGTCAGACTTGTCTCTGGAGGTATAGACCTCAGCATAAAATGTTGCAAAATTTTGATTTATTTCATTTGGATTAGTTATTGTTTTCCCCTCTTTACTCTTAATTTGATATATGGCTCTAGACGCTTGATTTTGTCTAAGTTGCCGTGCTAGAAGACTTTGGGGCTTATCTCCTAATTCGTAGTATCTTTGTTTAACTTTACATAACAATTTTAGCACACTGCCAGATAATAAACAATTGTATTCATATTTCAATGCAATCATTTCTTTCAATAATTCAGTAGTTGGGCAGTTTTTGTGTAAACTTTCTAATTTGGTAAGAGTATTTTCTAATTTAGTCATTCTCATCCTAACTTTCTTCCTTTGAGCAGTCTCAAATGCTATTATTTCCCCTCTGACTACAACTTTCAGTGTCTCCCATAAGTTTGAGTCATGCACGTCACCTTTATCATTGATTTCTATAAATTCCACAATCTTTTTTTCCAGCTCTTTATTAAACTCTTCATCCTTTAAAAGTGTATTATTTAACTTCCACCTAAATTCTCTTCTTAAATTATCCAATCTAAAATCAACTGACTGGGGGGCATGATCTGATATTATAATATTAATACCAGATTTGAATCCAGCAGAAAAAAATCAATGCGCGAGTATGACTTGTGCACGTGAGAGTAAAAGGAAAAATCTCTACCTGAAGGATTAGGAATCCTCCATATATCGACAATGTTAAGAGATTGCATATACTGTCTTAACGTTGTATTAGATTTAGAAACAGTGCTGGTGATCTGACTTGGTTGTCTATCGAGCACATTGTCCAGCACACAATTAAAGTCTCCTCCAATAATTACATTTGATTCAGAGATATTGGGGATTAGTTTGAATACTTTCTGAAAGAAGAGGGGATCATCAAAATGTGGTGCATATAAATTAACTAAAGTAATTTGCTTTGAATGTATGGAGCCCAACACAATAATATATCTACCGTTTGTGTCAGAGATAGTCTTGTGATGGACGAATGGTATATTCTTATGAATCAAAATAGCCACACCTCTGGCTTTGGTAGAAAAGGTGGACTGATACACTTGTGCAATCCAGTTAGACTTTAATCTATTCTCGCTACCCTTCTTTAAATGTGTTTCTTGAATAAAACCTATATCGGTTTTCATGGCTTTAAGATGTAGAAGAACCTTTCCACGTTTTACAGGGCTATTCATTCCCCTAACATTCCAACTGATGAGCCTAATATTGCCCAGTCTATCACTGTGATCATTACCATAAGTATCAGTTGACATTTATGCAGTTACAATATATACATTTATATATGTATAAACTGCACCATAACCAAAACAAGAACATTTGGACCGTCTTTGAACTCATGAACTTAAACACAACCCACGGAATACCCACACAAGGTTTCCTTCCCCCCCACCCAAAGCTTCCAGGGAGGCAACTAAGGAACATAGCGCCTCTCCTCCCTACTCACCAAACCGCAATAAACCTTACCGGCGACTGTATGTGTTAGCCACCCACACTCCTCTGCTTAAATTCAAATACACTGTCCGCTTTAATGGTACATATAGTCTTGAATAATCGAGTCCATACTATGAACCATAAGATTTCTCACTGTGCAAAGTCTCTGCGGAGCCGAACGCTTTTTATATAGACGCATGACTAGTTCCACCGTGATCTCCTTTTGTATGTTTCCAATTTGGGACTGTGGCCATCAGAAACTTTTCCGCATCGGAAAGCTCTTCAAAGGTTTTAGTTTCCTCTCCTACCGTCACGATGAGTTTGGCCGGGAATTTGAGGCCGCATCTTATGTTTCTTTCCTTACATTTATTCCTCACGTCGTTAAAGCTCTGCCTCTTCTTCACCGTTGCCGATGTCAAGTCTGGATAAATCTGCACTGTCTCACCTTTAAAACGGAGAGGAGCCTTCTGTAATCTAGCAATGATCGCTGGCGGCCTGTTGCCGGAGGCTGGCCTCGCGACATCTGTGAGCATATATCAATGAAATTATTGGTAGTGTGGATTTGCACAGTTTCAGACTGTTTTAAGAGTACATTCACATCTTGTCAAGTCAACATCTCATTTCCTTTGCTTTCTATAAAAAGGAATTGGGTGTAAATGTTGGTGTAATGTGTAAAACTATTATCACGGCTGTTGTGACACATCTGTACTTCAGTGTTTGTGTGTTTGTATGTATGTGTATGAATTACCATAAGTGTTTGTGTGTGGTGGATCACTTTTACACAGGGAATGTTAAATTCATCTTAACAGCCTGGAGTCTGTCACAGACCAAAAAATAAATAAATAAATACAAAAAATAAATAAATATATATATTATATTATCCCTATTTTGGTAACATTTTACAATAAGGTTTAATTTGTTAACAACATTAGTTAAACTAATAACGAAAAATACTTCTAATGCAGTGTAAGGTAGTTCGTTGTTATGGGAAGGAGGAATAAATACTAAATGAAAGTAAAGATGGCTGCTGCCACACAGAATACAACAAAACCTCAAATAAAACAGTCCAGGCCTAATTTAACAAAATTAAAAACTGCATTAGAAGTATTTTTCGTTATTAGTTTATAATGTTAATTTCAACATTCAATAATATATATATATATATATATATAAATAAAGCGTTTCTTTGTTTTTGTTTTCTAAATCCCTTCTCTTCTCTCTGGCAGAATCTGCTGGCTTGTTTCCGGAGCGGTTCGGACAGTTTCACTGGAGACGCGTGTGAAGTGAAAGTCGCGGCCCCGTCACACTCTCCTTCAGCAGAGGCCGAGTACATGAGGATCCGGGCCATGGCTCAACAGGTACACCTGCACATCTGTACACCTGCACATCTGTACACCTGCACATCTGTACACCTGCACATCTGTACACCTGCACACCTATACACCTGTACACCTGCACACCTGCACATCTGTACACCTGCACACCTGTACACCTGCACATCTGTACACCTGCACACCTGTACACCTGCACACCTGCACATCTGTACACCTGCACATCTGTACACCTGCACATCTGTACACCTGCACACCTATACACCTGTATACCTGCACATCTGTACACCTGTACACCTGCACATCTGCACACCTGTAGTACACCTGCACACCTGTAGTACACCTGTACACCTGTTCACCTGCACACCTGTAGTACACCTGCTCACCTCATTTCATGACTAATAATTCCTGACCAAGGCATACGCAGAATAAAGGGGCGGGACATTTCCCAAACACACTCGAAGCGCTTGACTAATCACAACACACTGATCCAGCCGACCAATCAGAGCACAGTGTGCTTTTCAGAAGGAGGGGCTTCATAGAGACAGGAAGTAAACATAGCGTTACTGACAGACTGGGAAGAGAGGAGCCGCAACAATGGAGAATATGAGGAAAATGATCAACATTCAAGCAGGAAAACCTGTTCTAGTAGAGCCTGAAAACAACATCTACACCTTGTAAAAGGGCATAATATGGGTCTTTAATAAACAGCTACTTGGCTCTTTTTGTGCATAATTTGTTGTTTATAATGGTTGGATTAATTTTCTTCTTCCAGGTCTTCATGCTGGATACACAGTGCTCACCTAAAACTCCCAGCAACAAGGAAGGGTTTGAGCACGCTCAGTCCTGTGTGCTGATTATTGAGCTTCCAGCTGATCACCAATCCAACGGTCAAGCGCAGAAGAGGTGAGAGGATGGACATTTAAACTCAGACTGCAGATATTTATTATTTTAATAACACTGTATATTTAAAGACTTGATACAGAACTGCAAGAAAGCGAGGGGATGCATCGCTCCCAATATTCAGTTTAGTGGTTGATCAATATTGGTTTCAGTGACTGATACGTAAAATGCCATTCATCCATAGACCTGATATTAAAGAACCACTTTTTATAACTTACAATACAAAATGTTAAGTAAAATAAAGTATTGTTAAATTACAGATTAAAACTGAAATGTTGTTTTAATCATACAGTAACCTGTGCTTGTGTTTTTTCTTCTTTCACATGCTGTGCTTGACACAGAAAAATTGGGTAAGGCCACTGCAAACAAAACCTGCATGCCTTACTGTTCTTCCATACTTTTTAAAGTCCCCCTGTAGTCAATAAATGTATCCCTTAAAACTCATCTTTGATCACCAAAATGACATATTTAAATGTTTTTTCCTCGAAAAAAAAATTCTTCTTGCCTTAAAATATCTTGAATGTAACTCGACACTCTTGCCTCATTTAGTATACGCGGTTCTATGAATATGCAAATGAGCCCCGCCTCCACTCACTCACTCAGCTCAGAGATCCACTTGTTGACGATCACACGTTGATCTGATTGGTTACAAGGTAGTTTGTGACGTCAGAAACACCAGCGATTTCAAACCGTGTTTTTGAGACTGTCTTTGTTTCACTGAAGTTTTAAGGAGGAAAATACTCAGCAATGCTGTCGACTTATGAATTTACACATGGTTTGTCTTAAAGCATATTAAAACACCACATAGACATATAAACAACATTAAAACCTTTATTTTCATCACAGGGGGACTTTAAAGTACCGGTAATCTTTTTATCACCTACAGTACACTGCATGACACTGCATTTGTTTAGATTTTTTGTATACCAATTAGGGATGCACCAATATGAAAATTTTGCCCGATACCGCTAATTCTTTATATTTTAAAGATGATAACTGATACATTGGCCAATACCAGGGGCGTCACTAGGATTTTCATTTTAGGGGGGCTAAGCCCCCAATGAGGGTATGATTTTTTTTTTTTATTATTATAAAAAAGGTAACACTTTAGTTAAGGATCTAATGCTCACTATTAACCAGTTTCATTACCATGCAAAGGCAGGGTTTTATAATCACTGTGGTCCCAAATGTGAGGTAGGGCAGATAGGGGGGTTCTGGGTTTCCCAGAGAAAATTTTTATATTTTGATTTCTCTGATCTACATATTTTAAGATGTTTTGAAAGCCAAAAAATTTGGATAACAGCTTTAAAACCATGTCAGTGGGCAGCTGATTATTTTTCTCTCCTCATCAGCATCACACTCTTTTTCTCTTTGTTTTTGTCTTGCCCTGTCTCTTCCCCTCCTAAAGCTGAGCTTTGACTGATATAGGCTTTTCATTTTTGTCTGTCAGTGAAGAAAGTAAATATAGGGTCAACTGATAGGTTGATTTTGCCTATGAATAATTTTCTCAGACGTGTTTATTTACTGAAAGCTACTAAAGGTAATTAAGTTTATTAAATGCATTCACAATATGTAGGCTACACATTCATTATTGATCTTATGCCTAATACAGGGCCGTAGACAGGGCTTTATAATCAAAGAGGTCCTACATTTGAGTTGGTAGTAGGGGGTTCAAATTTTTTATTTCTCTGATATGTGCATTTCAAGACGTTTTTAAGACCCCAAAAAGGTTCAGAAATAGCTTTAAAAACCATGTCAGTGGGCAGTAGATTATTTGTCAATACCTGCTCTCTCCTCATCTCCATCACTCTTTCTTTTTTTCTCAGTCTCTTCATCCCTTTCTCTTCCCTTCCTAAACCTGAGTTTTTTTAATTTACTAAAGGCTACAATTTGTATTATATTCTCAATATGTACACATTCATTATTAATCTTGTGCCTAACATGATGAAAACGGCTTTGTTAATGTTTCTTGTCCCCTAACAATGACAGTAAACTAATTATTACATTACATAAGTCACGTTACATAGGCATATTTTCAGTTCAAAATGGCGAAATTAGACAAACCTATATTAGTTTGCCTGATTATTTTTGGTCATTCGTTTAACATTTATGACCTAAAAAAATGTCAAATATAAAATGTTAAGTTTAGCTACTTACATCTTATATCACACTTGACCGTACGCGTCGAGTCGCACTGTAAAATTAAATTCGTGCTCAGCAGCGTCTGTGAACATAAAGCCCGCCTACTTTAATCTGATTGGTCATCTCAAATATTCGGACATTGTCGAGCAGTGACAGACCAATGAGGCTCAGATGAACACACACACACACACACACACACACACCCTGTCCTCTGTTTCTGACGTGCTCTCTGCTCGGCGCCGCTGCGGATTGAAGATGAAGAACACGAATCTGATTATAACAAGACTGAAGCAAACACGAATTTGTGTAGCCTACATTAATCACACATTTTTAGGGGGGCTAGGCAGAAGTTTAGGGGGGCTGAAGCCCCTAACGACGCCCCTGGCCGATACATCTAAATTTACAAAAGCTAATTACAAAAGTCTCACCATTAAAAGCCATGTTCTCATTAAATTTTTTATGTAGCCTATATGACCTTAATTGTATTTCCTTTTATGAAGTGATTCCAATCATATTTCAAGCAATTAAAAAAAAAAATTGCTTAAATATATCAGCCAAATTTTCTTATCGGGCCGATAACAATAACATTAAAAATGAACATATATCGGCAGATACCGATATATCGTGCATCCCTAATACTAAAGTATGCAGGGAAACAAAGAAAGTTAATTGTAGGACATCGGTCTTACATACGTACTACTTCTCGTGCTTGTAAATGAAATTCTAATCCTAAATGATCCGTTTAAAATGAACCGACTGAATGTTTCTGTACAGGATTCCCTTCAGGACTCTGGTGGTGAGTTTGCTGTCCCATCAGGTGCTCCTGCAGAACCTGTATGATATCCTCTTGGAAGAGTTTGTGAAAGGCTCTGGGATCTCTGAGGGCCAGGCCAGGGTCCCGGCAGTGTCTGGGCCCCGAGGAGCAGGCTTTCTCCGCTACATCTCCATGCAGAACCTGGCCATCATCTTCGACCTGCTGCTGGACTCGTACCGCACAGCGCGGGAGTTCGACACGCGTCCCGGCCTCAAGTATCTGCTCATGAAAGTGTCAGGGGTGTGTGGAGCTGCGAACTTATACCGCCAGTCTGCCATGAGCTTCAATATCTACTTTCAGGTACATTTACATTAATAAGACAGTTTTTTGTTTGTTTAAAAGCAGAGTGTCTGTTCATTCTTTTGATAGATTGCATCTTCAGATATTCATGCAGAAATGTTTGAGCAGCAATTTGCAAATCAGCATATTGTAATGATTTCTGAAGGATCATGTGACACTGAAGACTGGAGTAATGATGCTGAAAATGCAGCTTTGATCACAGCAATAAATTACAGTTCAAAATATATTCACATAAAAAACACTCATCCATATAATAATATTTCACAATATCACTGTTTTATTGTATTTTTGATCAAATCGATGCAGCCTTAGCGAGCAGAAGAGACTTCTTTCAAAAACATAAAAAATCCATTCCAAACTTAGTAGTAAGTAGTGTACCAGTAGTAGTGTGTATATATGTATATATATGTATATATATAAATATATATATATATATATATATATATATATATATATATATATATATATATATATTTGTATATATATATATATATATATATATATATATATATATATATATATACAGTTGTGGTCAGAATTAATGGCACCCCTGGTAAATATGATCAAAAATGGCTGTAAAAAAAAATTCTGCATTGTTTATCCTTTTGATCTTTCATTAAAAAAAATTAGCAAAAATCTAACCTTTCATTGAAGTAAAAGAATTGAAAGTGGGGGCGAAATCACATTATGAAGTAAATGCTTTTCTCCAAAACACGCTGGCCATAATTATTGGCTCCCTGTTATTAAATAATCCCTGTTGCTTTTTGCAACCTCCTTTTGCCAAGATAACAGCTCTGAGTTTTCTTCTATAATGCCTGATGAGTTTGGAGAACAACTGACCAGAGATCAGAGATTATTCCTTCATACAGAATCTCTCCAGATCCTGTAGATTCACAAGTTCATGTTGGTGCTTCTTCTCTTCAGTTCACCCCACTCATCTTCTAGAGGGTTCAGTTTAGGGGACTGGGACGGTCATGTCAGAAGCTTCATTTTGTGCTCAGTTACCCATTTTTGTGTTGATTTTGATGTTTGTTTTGGACCGTTGTCCTGATGGAAGATCCGACCACGGCCCATTATAAGATTTCTAGCAGAGGCAGTCAGGTTTTGATTTTTTGATGTCCAGGACCTCCAGCAAAAAAATAGGCCCACAACATTTAAGATCCAGCAGTATATTTCACTGTAGGCATGGGGTACTTTTTATCCCTGTTTGCACCGAACACATCTGGTGGGTTTGCTGCCAAAAACCCTTTTTTTGTTTCATCTGACCACAGAATCCAGTCCCTTCTGAAGTTCCAGTCGTGTCTGACAACTGAATATGCTGGAGTTTGTTTTTGGAGGAGCGAGGAGGATTTTTCTTGAAACCCTCTCAAACAACATGTGGTGATGTAGGGGTTGTTTGAATCTTCTTCTTTTTTTGGGGGGGGGTAAGCTTCTGACCCCCAAGACTCAAGTAATCTCTGCAATTCTCCATCTGTGATCCTTAGAGAGTCTTTGACCACTCAAACTTTCCTCCTCATCTTGATATAAAGACAATCTAGACACACGTCCTCTTCCTGGCAGATTCGTAACATCTTTAGTTGATTGGAACTTCTTAATTATTGCCCTGATGGTCAAAATGGGGATTTTCAATTCTTTAGCTATTTTCTTACAGCCACTTTCTATTTTGTGATGCTCAACAATCTTTTGATGCACATCAGAACTATATTTTTTGGTTTTACTCATTGTGATGATGATTAAGGGAATTTGGCCTTTGTGTTTCCTCATATTTAAACTCCTGTGAAACAAGAAGTCATAGCAAGACAATTTCATGTTCCTAGTCACCTTAGTGTGCTAAAAAAATGTAAATATTAATGGGAATATACTTCAGAGATATTTTATTATATTATTTATTTCATAATGTGATTTCCCCCCCACTTTCAATTATTTTACTTCAATGAAAGGTTAGATTTTTTAAAAAAATTTGAATGAAAGATCAAAAGGATAAACAATGCTGGTTTATTTTTTACAGCCATTTTTTTACATATTGACCAGGGGTGCCATTAATTCTGACCACAACTGTATATTAAAAATAGTATATGTATAAATGAGCAAAAGTTGTTAATTTCTGATACTAATGAATTTCTGATATTTTGCATGGCAACACACTTTACTTTGACAGCATAAACACTGTCAGTTTTGCTGCTGCTGTTCTGACACACTCTAGATGTGTGAAACCATACTGTGTTCATTTGTGTTTTTTAAGTGTAAGAATTCGAAATTTCAAATGATTTAACTGGTGAATATCTTTGTGCATGAAGCATCATCTCAATGAGCGTTCCTGTTCGGTGTTCAGGCTTTGCTGTGTGCAATGCTGACGAACCAGGAGAACATGACGGTGGAGCAGGTGAAGAAGATCCTGAGTGAGGAAGAGGAGGGCGGCTCAGACTCGTCCCAGCAGTGCTCCTCCGAGGATGAAGATATCTTCGAGGAGATGGCCCAGGTGAGTCCTCCTCGTGCGCGTGAGAAGTGTCAGTGGCACGCTCGTGTCCCGTCTCTGAGCACACAGCCCTCCAGCAGCGCAGACTGGGCCTGGCTGGTCAAACGCCTGCACAAACTCTGCATGGACTCGTGCAACAACTACATCCAGATGCACCTGGACCTGGAGAGCAGTTTAGGGGAACAACCCACACACCGGGCCGACCCACTCTTTTTCTTACCGCTTTTAAATTCGGAGACCTCCACGCCCTCGACCGGGGGCCCGTCGGGTCACGGGACGCCGTCAGAGGACAGCGTCCGCGTTCACCTTGACGAAACGCCCTCGGATGAGACCCACAGTCCCGGTGGATCGAGTGCAAATGTCCCCCAGCTGAGAGGAGACCGGAGAGACGGGGCCCGTAAGAAGGAGTGGTGGGAGAGTGCGGGAAACAAGCTGTACACCATCGCCACCGACAAAACCATCAGTAAACTCATGATCGAGTACAAGAAACGCAAGCAGCAGCAGCACAATCACACTGTGTTTCCCAAAGATCCCAAAGCGGGAGAGAAGAGGGGCGAGGCGGGGACCCCGTGCGGGCCGGACCCCCCGGGACCCTCGGGACCCCCGAGGCCTCAGCAGCTGGTGGAGCAGGGGCCGATGCGACACTCCTTCAGTGCGGGGCCCGAGCTCCTGAGGCAAGAGAAGAGGACCCGATCGGGCTCCACGGCCAGCTCACACAACATCTCTATCAGAGACTCTGAGGCACAGATACAGGTGAGACGGGACAGGTATCACATGAGCATGAATCAGTTTAAAATCATGAATGATGCATTTACCAAAGTTGAAAGGCCTCGTTTACACTGTCACTGAAATGTGACCCAATTCCGATGTTCTGCTCATATGTGACACTGATGTATGACCGTGTAAACAGGAGAAAAACGCATGCATTCGGATATTTCGAGATCAGTTTCAGGCCTCGTTCATATGTGGAAATAAATCAGATATAAATCATATATGTGTCAATGCGACTGTCATGTAAACAGGCAGATCGGATTGTCTGAGGCATTAGGCTACGTCTCCGCGGTTTAATGACGAGAGCAAATGCAAAGGGACGGACTGTGTTGTCGTAGGAGAGGAATGACAACATATCAAAGGTTGGCTTGCTCATCCTAAACTTTCGGATGCACTGCTCCTCGTTAAAGCCCGCCACAATATGCTCCCAAAAGTCCTGAGATCTCTCTCACACACAATTACTCCAATAAAGTTACCATCAAGCAGTGGCGTAACATTGCTTTAAAAAGTGGGTGGGACAGGTGTGTGTTTGTGTTTGGGTGGGTGGGGTACATTTAAATAGTACATTGGGTTTACTTTGTCGTTTAATGAGATCTAATATATGTTGTTAGTACCGATAATTTTCACGTGAATAAATATATAGATCCGACTACAATACATATGTACATTAATGGTCCAGTGGCAGAACTTTTGCCAAGCGTGTCAGAGGTTCTGGGTTGTAATCCGCACTCGTATTGTTTTTTTTTCCTCATTAAAACCGATTATGTTTATCAGTGGTTGTATATCAAGCAGGGACACATTTGAGTGCATTTTATTTGTGATTTCATCAGAACGAATAGAGAGTCTCCGAAACGGATTAAAGCGCGCATCCGTGTGAAGACTGTGCGCGAGTCACGAGAGAACACTATCCACGCCACTGATCGCAGAGTCAACGAGCACTTTGATCACTTGATTTCAAAAACAAATTTCAGCGTGCTAGATCACCTCTTATTTAACAAACGAAATGCATGCTCTGCAAGTTAACTGGAGATATTTTATTTATTTGTATTGGTACATCCGTGCCGCGAGATGTTTCAAATGTGGTGGGGACATGTCCCAACCGTCTCACCCGTAAATTACGCCCCTGCCATCAAGTGTAACTTAATTCTGTATTTTTAGCTAAGCAGAATCATGAATATTTCTATTCTGGTGTCACCACTGACCTGATCATTCCTGATATAACACCAATGTAGCATTTGAATGAAAAGTACTTTTTATTAAAGGACAATTCCGGCCAAAAATGAACCTTGGGGTAAATAACACATGGGTACCGAGTCGACCGTTCTCTGGGATGCGTTTTCATGATAATCGAATGTACCCAGTTTTAATGATAGTTTTAGTTTTACCACAGATGAGCTTATAACGCTAGTGTATGGGGCATAGAATAAGTAAAAATAAAAATCGCTAGTTACCACTAACAAGGCTCAAAATAGCCCCACACTAACACGCTAGCATAATGAGGGTCTCTACCTGCAAACCGAAGCATTGAGAACTTTGTAAGTGTACAGACAGTTTAATAAGAAGATACTTTATAAAGACAGTTCACTTCGCGTATACAAGCAGGAGCCATCTTTGGAAAACAGTCTCGACCAGTCGAACCACGAACGCCGTACTACGTGCTGGTCGATAGTCACAGTTCAGCTCACGTAGCACAGCGTTCGTGGTTCGACTTGTCGAGACTGGTCGACTCGGTACCCATGTGTTATTTACCCCAGGTTCATTTTTGGCCGGAATTGTCCTTTAACTGTTTATCATGTGTCTTAGAAGTATTCATATTTTAAAGGGGCATTCGGCAACTATTTCAACTTAATAAAACCGTTTAGAAATCATTTGGATGGTTTAATAACCTGTTCTGGTGAGAATGGTGACTTTCCCCGCTCCCCCCAGCGTTCCCAGGCGGAAAACCAACCTTGCATCATGAGGATTAACGTCCCGGTAAGTTGGAAATAGGAAGTCTCGTGAGAAGCGAGAACGAGCGAGAAACACAAACTGCTTTACGGCAATTCGACATAAACACACACGCCGGCCTCAATGTGTGTGATGTATTACCCACCTCGGTTTTTTTACATTAAAACAATTTTGCTACATATTTTGTTTGGTTTTATTGCCTTAGGAAGGAATTAAACCGATTGTGACATTAATAGAATAATATAGAGTCAAATTACAGAACTTTCAGCAAAAGTAATTGCGTTTTTTTTTTTCGGGAATTGCATATTTCTTGTATGGGACTGATATTTTTTTATGCATATTTTATGTTATGTCGATTTTCCTGCCCAGGCCTGGACCAACATGGTCCTCACGATCCTGAATCAGATCCAGGTGTTGCCGGACCCCACGTTCATGGCCCTCCAACCAGCCGTGTTCCCCTGCATCAGTCAGCTGACCTGTCATGTGACCGACCTCAGAGTGAGGCAGGCGGTGCGCGAGTGGCTCGGGCGAGTGGGGCGCGTTTATGACATCATCCTGTGATGCTTTACTCTTCGCTCATATATTCTGTGACGTCTAACTTTGCTAACTATTTTTACTGTAGTACACAGTGATCTCTGTGTAATACAAAACCCTTCTGCGAATGTTCTTCAATATCCATGCTGTTATATTCAGAATCTATATTTTTATTTATTTATATCTCTGAATGTTTATTGGCTTTAAATGTATTATGTTGTTTTCCAGGGTGTTTTTCTCTCATCTAACCCTTTAAAACTTCAACTTTAAACATTTCAACCAGTTAAAGTCATTGCACAATGAAAAGTGGACCTTAATGCACTTTCGTTAATGCTTTGATTAATATATCTAAAGCATGAACTTGTGCTTTGCTAAATGCAGTTTTATGTTAGTATTATCACAACATAGTTCTTGTACATATTATACAATGCCTTAAAATAGAAATAATCAGAGGAATTAGCTTAAGTTAGATATTTAATTCTGAACAAAAACACTGTACAAGACATTATGTCCTTTTGTAGTATCAGCTATAGTTTAAAATCAGTATCCCGGATGTGTTGGCATTGGAGTCGCGTTCAACCTTCACAATAAAGCTGTTTAATATCTAATTTCCAACGTCCATCCAGTCAGGCAGAAACTGTGTGCCATAGATCCCACTACCCATAATCCAACGGGAATCTATGGTTTAAAACATCAGATACTAGTTTTAGAGTTCACCAAACAACACTACATCTGACTAAACTTGAATAAAGCAGTGAGAAATAAAATGTACAATAAGTGTAGTTTTTATAGCTGCACCTTATGTTGTCTTAAAAACCTAAAAGCCACTTGTAGACGCTATTATCTCAAACAGTTGAGGGATCTTTTAACTGGAGACTATTTACAATCTATTTATTAAAACTGGATGTTTGCACTTTTAGAGGCATACAATTTTAACGCTTTATCCCAAATATATTTTATTCATTGATCTAGAACTGCAGTTGTTTGAATATTCATTTTTGTCTTCAATTATCTGCATGTTTTATTTATGTTGATTTTTATGTGCGTGTGAAAAAGGATATTTATTTTGTGATGCTTAATGTTATTAAGAGAAATTTGCTCAACACGTATGACAAGCTACAAATAGTATGGACCAAGCTACATACAAGTATGTAATTCATATACAGTTATTTGAAAAAAGGCTTCTGTGCTGTATACTTCATTATGTGCAATGTGAACTATGAAAATCTGGACCCATATACAGATATTCTTTACATGTATCCAGTGCACACAGCCTATGTTGCATAATCTTATCTGCTCATATTCGGTTGCGTTTATGGACAATGCTTGGCATAAACAACAGAGGGACATTAAACAGGATGTTGAAAGGGACCAAAGACAAATTTATGTGACAAATGTATATTCAATATGAATTTAATTCTGAAAGACTATTATGTACTTTATTTTTAGCAAAAAAAGAAATCTTTTTTTCTTCAGTTGAAAGCCTGATTTGCCCAGAGTCCAGGTTTTCATTTTTCTTAGATTTTTTTGTTCCTCTTCAGTTTCTTTCCTTCTTTTTCTTTCTTTTTATAGGTACACACCTACACACATTATAAATGTATAATCTACGTGTCGGTTTTGTAAGTAGTCGACAGCACAAAAGTTCTGTTTGAGCAGATTGTGAATATGTTTTTTTGACAGTGTTTTGTCTGGACAGAAATAAGGACTTTATGGATATTTTTAGAGGATGTGTTGTGTAAATGATTGGTTTGAGACTAAACTTTCAGCGCTTGGTCTAAATCCATAGGAAAACACTATGGATTATGTTGTGCAGATTTAGGCTAAACATAAAAATACAAGCCAAAACAGATTTCTGTGTAATACTCAAAACATGTCTTAATTTCATAATGCCACTCCATTCCTAGTGCACTAACATTAATCATCCCATAATGTACCACGCATATATATATATTATTTTACATATGATGGCGAGGATATGTTAGTGTGGGTTTGGAGGGAGTGCGCTCAGTACTTGTTTACTACACGCTGTTTATTATCAAACTTCCATCAATCAACTGCAGTACATGTGCATTACGCTGAATGTGTTCTGAAGTGTTTATTGGACGATCATTTATGTTGTAAGTGTTGTAGAATAAATAAGCAGAGTTACAAACCGTGTGTGTGTTTTATTATTGGCAAGATTGACTGGCCAGTTTATTCTGTTTAATATTACTATTAAATCACATATCCACATACAAAGCAAACTGATTTGCAAATTTTGTATGTATGCAAATTTTATAATATCCAAGGTACATACTTCTAGTAATTGTACAGCTAATTATCATATTGTATTTTCAGAAAGTTTTGGAATTTTTTTCCTTTCCCCATTCCCCAAATTTGTCACTACCGAAAAACACAATAATAAATAATTTAATAAGAAGGCTTATATTGACCTATTAATATTTTGTTTATATCTACCTTGTAAATATATTTTTGCTATTTTTAAAAAAAGTTTTAAAAATGTTTACAATTTTAACAATATTTCAAGTGTAATTCATAAGATTTGTTTTATTTTGAATCCAATCTTTCTTTGTAAAAGGCATTAAGTTAATCATACTGATTTCAAAGTTAAGGATTCATTAGTTTGAATATACATTGAACCAAACACTATAATAACATCTTAGTTGATAATTCAATATACTTTATTTTAGACAAAACCCTAACCAGAATTTGAACTCACATACACACTACTAAAACATACTAAGATACTAATGATTTGCATAACTGTATTATTATTATTATTTCCCCCAAATAAATGATTATGTGTTCCCTTTTGTTACTACCAAAACAATAATGACATGTTTCGGTCATGACTGTTTCGGTAGTGACAATTTTAGATACTTTTGAGCCTAGCTCAAAGATGCTAATAAGCACATGGTTACCTAGCACAGTTCTGAACAGTTGTACACACACAAAAACTAAATTTTATCGAATAACATTCAAAAAACCATGATGTCACAACCGAAACTTTACCACATGTTTCGGTAGTGACAATTTTAGATACTTTTGAGCCTAGTTCAAAGATGGTAACCAGCACATGGTTAACTAGCACAGGACTGGAGTTGTACACACATGAAAACTAAATTTTACACCCAAAAAAGTTTGCTTAATTGCAGAAAAAAAGGTGTTTGGTAGTGACGACACAGATTTTCAGACTTTTGAACACATTTCCCTCAAAATGATGGTAGCCTACCTATCTACAATGAGAGAGAGGCACACAGTAATAATAACCCTTTGAAAATATCTGATTTCTGCATTGATTGCTCATAAAATGTGGTCTGATCTTAATTTATGTCCCAAAAAACTGTTACCTTAAAAAAAAACAGTATTTTGATGTCATACAGCGATCGGTATACGCAGCGTTTTGTCCCTGAACGAATCGGCCCTTTTGAACAAATCGTTTGACTGAATTGCTGACACCTACTGGCGGTTTAGTTTCATATTTAAAATGTATGATTTCATTATGGTTAAAGAAATAGATAGTGGTAAATAAAATGCACTTAAAAATAAATAGACTATTACGAGTGAAATATGAGATAACATTGTTAAATAAAACCGAGATAATAAAATAATTGCAGTCACATTGCATGAAATGCTTTAGTGTCTGTGACATCCACAGGCTTTGGCTTCGGGTCATGTTGCATCACTCAGCCTCTCTAAAGCTTGAAGTCATGAACTGACATTGACATGTCTTGATACACTCTTGAATGCATTGTCCTTCAATGATTGTGAAGTGTCCAGGGGCCGCATGTACAAAGACTTGCGTTGAATTCATACTAAAACATTGCGTACGGACAAAGCTGTAAATGTGCGTACGCACAAAAAAAAACAGATGTATGAATCTTTGCGTACGAAGGATCCCACGCATATTCTCTTTGTACATCCCAATTAACGTAAAAATTAGCGCACATGCACGAGCACAACGCCCCACCCAGTCTCCTCCCTTAATTAAATACATTTAAATATGGTAATGAGTCCACTTTGGCAAAAGAAAGGAGTAAGAAAATGGCTAAAGCAAGCGGCAAGAAGCGAAACTTTACAGAAAGTGAATCGGAGGTGCTACTATCGGAGGTAGAAACGAGAAAAAAAATATTTGGAACTTTGTCCTCCGGAATTAATAACAAAAGGAAAAAATATGAGTGGGAGAGTTTGGCTGATGCCGTCAATGCGATGGGATCTGAAAGTCGCACTGTAAATGACCTTAAAAAGAAATGGTCTGATATAAAGGTGGACGTTAAATGGAGAACTGCTGCGCACCGACAAAGTGTGGGCAGAACAGGCAGTGGTAAAGGGGTCGATGAACTTACACCCTTTGAGCAGAGAGTTGCCTCAATAATGGGTGACACTTTACTCTCTGGAGTAGTATCTGCTGCTGTGGGAGACTCGGATTTACTACAGGACTGCCACGAAGGTAACCTAGGTTTATATACCTGGTAGACATGCGGATGATCCCGACCCATACCGCTGGCATTGCGCGGCTCAAAGACGACTGGCTTATTCCTGAGCGGTCTGCCAGTTCCCTTTGGAAAGAACCAGTTGCCAGGAAAGCAAGTGTTGTCAGCACCTGCAAGGGAACGGGTATTGCGTGGCTCCTCGCTGTCTCTCTCTTTCTAGATTCGGACACAACTCAGCACAGAGCGCCAAGAGGATAGCCCTTGGAAATCTGAAACGGCTGATAAGCCAGTCATCATCCTGGGCCAGAAAATCATTGTGGTCCCTAAAAACTCGTTCTCTTCGGATTCTGCCATTAGCAATGTCCTCTAATAAGGCCAAAGCTGCCATTGCCATAGACTAAGGGTTGTATCAATTTGCATATGCTTTTATATGTTCTTACTTAATTGCATAATTGATAGAATATTGCCATAAGGCTCGTGTGAGAATATATGTAAATTATTTTATAAATTGCAAATTAATAGCAATGCTTCCCACAGGTGGTAGTGCGATAGACTTGTAGAACAATTCATTGTGTAATGTTTGCAACTTTACTTCAATGCCTTTAAGAGTCACCAACGAACAAAAACTATGAGAAATGTACGTACGCCAGACATGAAATTGGCGTGGAGGAACGCACATTCTCATGTTAATTTCATTGTTAGTAGCCTACATCCGACCGTGAGAGTGAAAGCTGGCGTACGCAAAAACTTTTTTATCAAGGTTGATACCTGAGGCAGCAAAGCAGCATTAAACCTATCATGGTTTCACAGTTGTGCAGATCTTGTGGTGTTGGTGTGCAGAGCCCTTTTTCCTCTCAGCAAAGCATTGTGCATTATTGCCATTAAGTTCAATTTTTGTCTCAATTGTCCACAGGACATTTGTTGTGGAACAACCGTGATCTTGAGAAAACAAGCGACATGCCTCAATCATTTATAGCCAGCATGTGCCTTCCTACAGTACATGTCCCTTCATAAAAAACATTCTTGTGTTTTTCTGATAATTAGACTTCCGCATTTCTAGAGGTCTTTAACTGTTATCCTGAGATCTCTTTCAGGATTGTCTTCAAGTGATCCTTGCAGGAGATCATGAAGAGAGTAGCAACTGTCCAGCATTTTCTACTCTTGGATTGATGAACACCAAGGTCTTTAGCAATGCTTTTGCAGCATTTTCCAGCTTTGTGCATCTTTATAGTGCACTTTTAAGGTCCTGTGAAAGCTTTTCGGAAACCAAATGTTCTTGAGAAGAACAGATTTGTCAGGAACCCGTCTTTGTGCCTTTATTTAAAGGAAAGGGAGGAAACCTGTGTGACCCACACTTCCAATCTCATCTCTTTAATTGACTCAATTAGCTTTTGGAAAGACGTTACACGGAGATTCACTAACTTTTTCCAGCCTGCCCTTTCAAAGATCAACGTCTTCAATAAAAATGAGAAAAATAGAGAATTTGTGTGTAATTACTTCAGTCAGATTGTGTTTGTCTATAATTTTGACTTAAATGAATAAGTAATCAATGCATAAATCCATGTATATTTTCAGAGGGCTCACAAACTTGCTCAGCCCATTGTTATAGCAAATGGACGTAATACACGTATATGATAATACGTGTTTCACATTACGAAGTTCAGTTTGATTTTTTGCTGAAGAAAGGAGAAAATCAGTCGTTGGAGCAAATAAGTAGTGCAAGTTAGGTCTATTCCCAAAGCCATGGGATTGGGCCCGGATGCCCTCACAGCTGTGTAATATAGGCCAGTTGTGTTAAGAATGATTGGATGCTCCGGGACAAACTCCTGATCCCTGCTGGGGTCGAGCTGCTTCTAGACGGGGTATAAGCCATTAATGCTATAGATGATGCAGCTGTGTATTATCAGCACTCACACAGAGCAAACATGCGTGTGCTTCTGGACAGCAGCTGGATTCAGTTCGGGCCGGCGGGACGGGGCTCGTACGACTGGGTCGCCGGCGCATCCGCTCCGCCATCAACTGAGGACCGTCTCAAGGTAAACTCTTTCCTTTTCCAAGCCTCTTTTCACAGGCTTACAACTGGCCTTGATTTTAATGTTGAATTTTTCTGATGAGTGTTTTTGATGTGATTATTGACGCCCTTTATCATTTGTTTTGTGGTCTTTCTTGTTTTTTTTAGATAGTTATCCTGTTGTACAGCACAATGGCCAATTACTCTTGCTTTTATTGTGCTATATAAACAAAAGTTGATTGATTGATTAGAGACTAAGCAGATGAGGTAAATAGTGCACTCATTCCTCCAGCTTAATATCATCTCTATATGACTGCTTTCATTCAGAAGTTACACCATCATTCACGGCTCATATCGTAATCTGTCCTCAAGATAAGCAGTGATACGGTGTAAGACTTTGGCAGAACCTGATTTCTGGCAAGGGCAACATGTTTCGACATCTCTGTTGATCCTGAAACAACAATCAACCAATCAGATTTGAAGGACAAGTTTACAGTTTGTGTCAGGCTTATGCTTGGTTAGGTGTTTCTACATCTGTGTTCTTCATCTACTGTTTCCCTCTGATTTTAGGAATAACTTAGGGTATGGTTATGTTTAGGAGTAGCCTAAGGATATGGTCAATAAAAGTTTCGGACAGGAATGTTGTTCCTGGAATATCATGGAACAAAATATGTCTAACTCGGCAATATCAGTCTCAGTGCTGTTGAACTGTCGAATGCTGCTGGTTCAATCAGATCTAATGTTTGAACTAATGTTGTTTAATAATAATATAATATGTATAATGTAATATCTGAGCAATATCACACAAGCAGGAATACATAGTGAATAATTGATAATGAGCTGTTGCAGAAAAATAATGCAGAACTGAGGTGGTAATGCAAAGCAACTGGACCGACTGGAGTAAATTAATCCATTCATATTATTTGTTGCCATTTTACATTTACATGCTGCGTTCACATCATGCTGTAATTACCGTAATTTCGGGGTGACAACACGTGACGTTCGACTCAGAGCTGTTCATGTCCTCACACTCATAATTATGTGCTTTGATAGCAACACTATCAACTTATGAATCTGCAGCGGTCGGGTGAAGTTGGCGCTCTCAGAAAATTCCCAGTTCACAAGTTGTTATTACAAGCTCAATGAGGACGCGAGCGCTTTTTACAAGTTGGAATGTCACCGTAATTACGACATGGCGTGGACGCGCCTACATTTCCAAATTTAGCAGACAAATTTTATCACAAGAGAGAAACAAAAGCAATTTGTCAAGGAATTGCTTTTATTCAACGTCACCTTCGCCAAGCTTTTTCAGTCTTTATTTAAAAAACAAAGTTGAATGATAGTTTGCAAGAGCGCGATTATAAACACAGTAATACTGTGAAATTGGACTAGTTAGTCCCTGTCCCAAATGGCCCTCACGATCTTCGTCCGAGGTCACACTTTTGGCACGTAATGCCACTTTGACTGTCATCGAGGGCGCATGTCTCCATATCGGCTCGCGAGAACCCTTCTGAAACTTAAAATGACAAATAGGACACCCTACGGTCTTCTGGACTTTTGGACATCCACGAGAAAGACCTTAAGTCCACATGAAGTGTGCCATTCGGGACAAGGCCTTAGTATACGAGTACCCTTGGTTGATGTTTATTAAGATTCTCGACAACCTCTGGAGTCTCATTTAGACAGTTGTTAGCAACCGCCTTTCTCAAGACAAGTAAAAGCTTTAAATAAATCACAAGGGGGTATTACTGATGTATTTTATGCAGTAGAGTAAAATGTGAAAAAAAAAAAAAAAACTATTGACTTCTGTGTGATGGAACTGGAAGTGCTAAAACTCCTTTCTGGTGGTTGGCCTACAAAAATACATCATCTCTGCAGCACAACCTTGCTGTGATGTCATGTGAGTGACAGGTTGCCCCGCCCTCGTCATCAGAGAAGATGAGATGCTGCAACAGTTGTTCTGATTGAAGATTACAATTAATTATATTAAACACTGCAATATTCCCTTTTTTTCTTTTTAAAAAAATATAATTGATTTTTTTTTTATTTCAAGCTGACTTTAAAGGGATACTCCACCAGTTTTTCTTATTAAACTATGTTATTCCCTTAACTAAGACGAGTTGATACATACCTCTCTCGTCTCAGTGCGTGCACTATATCGCTCTGTATTGCCGCAAAACTATGTTAGCTCTTAGCTTAGCCCATGCATTAAATATGGGCCAAGCAGAGAAGCGACCAAACACTTCCACGTTTTCCCTATGTAAACACAGTTACTAGAGTAGTGTAACTTGACCTGGGCTGGTGACACAAAATAAACCGTTGCGCTTTTCTAAGCGTTTAAAATTGATGACTATATTGTATGGCGGAATACCATAACAAGTGCTTTTGAGCACTTCGACTTGGCGCAATAATATCTTCACTCGTCAAAAGTCCTCTTACCGGCTCCCGCTTCTTCTCCCCCTCCCTCTGACATTTCCGTCAATACAACCAACGTGACTTTTACTACCTGTGCTATTAGCAAACTGCAGATCATTTGCAATGGCGGACTTTGTAGATGATTATGACTTCTTTGTAGCAGACCCAGAGCCATATCTGTTTGAACCCGAGTACACGGAGGAGGAATTAGCTCTTATGGACCGTGAGAGGCAAGAAAGATATGATCCAGAACAGACCGGAGCTGGCGAAAGACCGGTGCATGTCACGTTGGTTGTATTGACGGAAATGTCAGAGGGAGGGGGAGAGGAAGCGGGAGCCGGTAAGAGGACTTTTCACGAGTGAAGATATTATTGCGCCAAGTCGAAGTGCTCAAAAGCACTTGTTATGGTATTCCGCCATACAATATAGTCATCAATTTTAAACGCTTAGAAAAGCGCAACGGTTTATTTTGTGTCACCAGCCCAGGTCAAGTTACACTACTCGAGTAACTGTGTTTACATAGGAAAACCGTGGAAGTTTTTGGTCGCTTCTCTGCTTGGCCCATATTTAATGCATGGGCTAAGCTAAGTGCTAACATAGTTTTGCGGCAATACAGAGCGATATAGTGCACGCACTGAGACGAGAGAGGTATGTATCAACTCGTCTTAGTTAAGGGAATAACATAGTTTAATAAGAAAAACTGGTGGAGTATCCCTTTAAGGAACAAAGAATATGACCCTGTGATGATGATGTGATTTCTTACGTGTCTGTTGTCATGTGTTGCCAGGGTTACTGGAACGAATTGACTTCAAACAAGGCCGAGGAGAGAGCGGAGGTGACGCTCTATGTTGCCATAACAACGGGCTCGTTGCTCTTCCTCATGGGATTTGTCTTTTTCGTTTACAAAAGATGTTTCAGGGTCAAAGAAGAGAACACGACAAAAGTAATAACACTGGATGGGACCGCTGAGTTTCTGTCAACTTTGGAGGAAGGAGAGCGCACTGAAGACGGGAATGAC
The DNA here is from genome assembly GCA_026230005.1 of Gila orcuttii. Taxonomy (NCBI): domain Eukaryota; kingdom Metazoa; phylum Chordata; class Actinopteri; order Cypriniformes; family Leuciscidae; genus Gila; species Gila orcuttii. The sequence continues at coordinate 38,564,196 of JAPDVR010000019.1, read as the reverse complement.
GGGGTTTTTCTGATGGTTTATCTACCGGCTCCATACGAGAAAACGCTGACGAAGATCGCGCGCGCCGCCAGCACTTCCAGCTCTCACAATGAACTGGAGATTGAGGAATTAGCATAGACAGTATAAGAAGTGGACAGAGCCATCTCATTGGAACTCAGTTGAGACAGTTGAAGCCCATTTTTAGCGATTTTTGAGCACTTCCGTTCCTGACGCGCAGACTCAAACCGAATCAAACTAAGCTTGATGACGTGAGCAACCTGTCTGACAGACGTAAATCTTCTAGTAGCTGTGCGTGAAAATTGCCAACGTTAATCACTTCATATGTATTCACTTGCCACATACCGAATTATTTCCAATTCCCCAAAAACGTTGTTGAAATATTTTGTCCCGTTGCTTTTATGGATTCATTATCTATGGGCTTCTCCCTTGACGGGACGTGACACGTCCCCCCGATTGCCTGCGAGCTTCTCCTCCTGTCTATACGGTAATGTCTCTATTGTGCAACAAAAAAGTCGCGTGGTTATGACGCAATCGTTAGCCTGTTTTTAACAAAACGGCTTCTACGGGGCCATAACGTAAGGTACAAAGTAATGGAGTCTTTTATACATTGTCGTGTTTATTTAGAAATAAATAATGAACAAATGAAGTCTTTGGACGCCTCAGATGTAATGTTATTCGCTGTGAAAGTGACGCCAAAATGAATGGGAGTCAATGGAATGCTAACAGCAGGTGATGGTCTGCTACAATGGCGGCTCCCGCGAGGCTTCAACTTCCGGCTGATGGATTACCCTCTTGGGAATTGGACACAGAAAACTCCAGTGATCAAGAGTGATCATTCAGAGCTCACATTTCACCTCCAATGTAAAGCATATCGATCCAAATAATGCATTAACACTAACGAAGGAACATGGAACTTTTTTAATCTAGTTACCATAGTGCTATCTCATAGGCTACCATGACTTTACCATGGTACCACCACTGCAGATTTTGTAAGGAAGTAGTGCCAGCTTTGTTTTTGAATATTTACGATCTATGAAACTACGAAAAATGTATTAATCGTAATAGCAAGTCGTGAAATCGCAACAAAAGGATTTGCATTTTACTATGCAATGATTTTAAATTCTAGTAGTAGGCTATTGTATATAATAAAGAATAATGTGTAAAATATAGGCTTAGTCTTTTTTGTATATGCAATGAATAATTCACTAACACTATATCAATGTACCATAGTGCTATAATATCCATGACTTTACCATGGTACCACCACTGCAGTTTTTGTAAGGAAGTAGTGCCAGCTTTGTTTTTGAATATTTATAATCTATGAAACTACAAAATATTTATTCATCGAAATGGAATACAAATAGATTTGCTTTTGTTTCGCCAAACTTTACTATAATGCAGTGATTTTGAATTCTAGTATTGTATATAATAAAGTATGATTCAGTGTATAAAAATATAGGCCGTAGTCTTTTTTGTGCGCAATGTGTTAAATGGTTTTAATAGTTTTGCAACATTTTTAAAGATGGGAATTCTTGTATCTCAATAGTTCTCTTTTTTTGTAAAATATTTTTACCTCATCCTTATTTCATTGGAAAGAAATGTTCAATAACGGAGATGTTATCAACAGTGACACATAAAAACTTTTTTTTTCTTATCTCTGGTTAATATCAGCTCTTTCGCCACATTATCTGATTCTGCAAGCAAAGTGAAATAAAATTAAATTGCATTACCATGCAAATTGGTTTGAGAAACTGAATCATTGAACTGAGGATTTTGAGTATTCGTCTAGGAATTCTCTGAACGGGGAAAACTCCATCATCTTTGTATCACATTGTTACATGGTTAAAAAGCACACGTCTTTGTATTGTTAACCACGTCAAATTCCACCTTCTTTTAAGATCATATAAGATAAATGTGATCCGACTCCTGTTTTAATGAAATGCTGCATCACACGGCATAACACATATTAGAAATATCTACAGCACATAAGACACACTATTTACTAGGGGTGGGAATTGTCAAAAATGTGACGATTCGATAGTATTGCGATATTAGGGCCACGATTCAATATTATTGCGATTCTCAATATATTGCGATACAGCAAGTATTGCGATTCAATTCTGCGATATTGCGATTCATGTCCCCCATATTATTCAAAGGCATTACAAAAAATTAGGAAAATAAGACCGCTCAACTCACTTTAAATGTCACATTTAATTCTGTAAACATTATCTTCTACACAGTGCAAAAGTGCTAGTGCAAAAACTTAGGAGGGTAGAGCAAAAACTTGAAAACTTGTTCTTGAACATTCAGGACACGGGACCTTATTACAGGACAGGACATAATTATTCTCTGAATAGGAGACCTCACACATGAATGGTGAGCTCTAGGCTTGCTACAATAGTCGGTGTTACCGGTGTTACACGGTGTTCAGTCGCAACACTGGTTTCATCACTTGCCCACCGCGGCACCGCAACAAAAACAAAAAAAAGTTTACAGCGTTAAACATGTTTAACGCAATTACGCAGTATCCGTTAAATCCTGCCTGTATTACACACACACACACACACACACACGACCCACAGAAAAGACGCGCGTCAGTATCGAGTTCTCTTTCGGGCTTGAACAAACCATAACACACACAAATTATGCCAAAATGTCCGTTTTGTCGAGTGTCCTCATAAGAGCAATCTTAAATTATTTAAATAAAGTCTTAAATGAACATAGAGATTTGTGAGAAAATGGGACGCGTGTCAGATCTCGTCTCTGGCCCACATTGCACTGCATTAACGAATGTAGGCTACAGCTTATGTAACGTTACGCTCAACGCCTGTCCGAATTCGCTCACTTGTTTTCATTCACTCCTTCAAGTGAACAGTATTAGTGGACTAACTTAGGGAATAGGCCTAACTTAGTGAATGAGGGTTTAGGGGGGGATTTCAACCCATGTACTCAAACAGTGAAAAATAGAGGACACTGACAACGCGCTGACAGACAGGACCGAGCAGGTAATATTTAATATGAATTATGAAACAAACAAAGCTCACTGAGCTCCCAGCACATAACTTAAAATTATTTAAATACAATAGAGTAACATAAAGCAGACATAGAGTAACATAAACCTGAGAATAATCATAAAACCGAAATTTAACCACACTTTCGATTTGAAAGAAGACGGAGTTTCGTGTACAACCAATAGTGAAGCCATTTTCATTTGAATTTGCTGTTGAATGTACGACAACAAAGCACCGCAACAAGCGCCACCTTGTGGATGTAATACGCAAATGTAAATGATCAGATTAAACTCTGAGAAAACCGGAAAGTAAAACAGATAATTTTATAATTAAATATCGCAATACTTTGCGCTACTGTATCGATATAATTGCGTGCGCAAAATATCGCGATACCGAACAGAATCGATTTTTTCCCCCACCACTACTATTTACACCATATTCACTGCATACAAAAAGTAGCCATTAGTTACTGTGCAAAGGTGACTTTAAACTGTTAAAAAGATTTAAGGAAGAAGAGACCAATCATCATGCAATTAGTATCGGTATGCGAGTCAATGGGGGACTTTCATATTTAGTTCTTTATAATAATAAAAAATAGCCATTCTAAGTTTGAATGATGTTTGTGGTTTAAAAGGGCCAAACGAACTGTCTTAGGGTGTTCAGAACAGGAATATCACTGTAGGGTTAAAGTGAAGAAGAGAAGTAAACTCATGTCTGTGTGACACACTCGAAAGAAAACACCTACTAAGAAAGCAGAAACTATGCAGACTGGCCACCTACATTTAACTTTTCTATGCGCCATTTTTTTGCATTTACTTTCAACCAGTTTGTATCAAGGGAAGTTTTATTGAAGTAAAATGTCAGATGCCCTCAAGTTTATCTGGTTGCCAAAAATCGTCATTTTGAACACAATATACATTTGGTCATTTCTACCTAACAAACTTTTGTGAAATTCTTGCTTGAAAAATGTGATTGTTATATATTTTTTCATAATGCAGATTCCAATTTTTTTTTTATCTTATGTCACATCTGCAGCCCCTTTAGTAAGACTCAATTATATACAATTACCCCTTCATCAGCCTCAAACCAGAGTGTTTTCGAATGACATACAGTGCCATCATAACTAGACTAAATATAGATATATAACACAGAAAGAAGAAAAGTATGTTGCATTGCTGTGGACTATACATGTTACTCCTTAAACAGCGTTTATTTTAAAAGTCATGCTTTCCGTCGTAGGTTTAACAAAACAAAATCAATCTCTTTTCAAATGTGATCTAGCTGGAGCCTGCTTTAATAACACCACATGCAGTGACATCATTCATTCCCGTGAGGTACAGCGCCACCGTGTGTTTCAACGCGGAACTGCAGCTGTTAAAACCCCTGCTGATCATCAGGGAAACAATACGGCTATTATTCATCGTGTTCTCCTTTTATTCTGTATTTTTACTTCAAATCAGAGCTCGGGGAAAATCTTTGCATTACCATAAAGTACTTCTTGTTGTTGCAAATTAACAAATAGATCTTTGAATTCGCTTCTATGCTTTTAAGAAACATTCTGCCTACAACATATTCTTAAAATAAATATAAGAAGCATTTGTTTAACTTTAAAACATTTTTATTATAAACATTTGGCATATTTTATTATGCAATAAATAAAGTGGCGTTCACATTAAAGGCATCAGACAAGGAACTTCTACTAATCTTCTGTCTTTTTCCGTGTGGGATCCAATTTTGTGCCTTCATAAATGACTTTATTCTTCATGCCGTCCTGAATGATTCTCTGCTGAACACGCAGCTTGGCATTATTATATCTGCAGTAGAACCTGTGAAAAAAACATGAGATAAATAGCTTTTTTACATTTTACAAGACAATTAATTATAATTTACCCCACTCTAATGCACATTTTCATATTCACATTTCTGTAATGAACAAAAAAAAGTTTTTTTGATTTTGCTTGATTGGTAATATGTTGATTAAAATATATGCTTCTTACTGTAAAGTAAAAAACCTGTAATGTTACACTATTAAGACCCTAATTATAGTTTCAATGCCTGTTTTTGAGATGCGCACCATGAGCCCAGAGTCGTAAGCATGAATCCTGCGACACCCACATCAAATGACCTCTTTACTCGACCTGTGAACGACAAGTTGAGCATTACATTAAAGACATAAAACACATACATTATCAACAATACTGAAGATCAACAGAATCATGCTTACTTGTAGCCAGAAAGTGCAGCAGTCCTGTCACCAGTGAAGCGCCGGCTCCGTGTAGAAGAGATTCCCGAGCACACGGCGTATTCTGGATGTCAAGGATCCCCAGCACCTTCAGGCCCTGCGTGTGTTATAATGTCCAATTAATGGCCGAACACTCATTTATTTGTATAAAATGACACTGATTACAAAAATACAGTGTGTATCTTTGCCACTCATTCAAAAATCCGGTTCAGTGAATAAATATGAAAAAACTCAAAACTTACACTAAACAGCATGTTTATATGAGCATTTAGACCATTACAATAAAGTACAGTGAAAATACCATGTTATAGTATCAGATAGCAATACCATGGTACTTTTTTTTCTTTCTTTTTTGCTAGAGAACAAGGCGAACGTAACCATAACAATGTAGGCTCAAAGGCATAAGGCTCAATGTGCTGCATCCATTCACTAACCCTGGTTTTAGTACAAATAAAATACATAAAACATGGTTATTGTAGTTAAACCATGGTAACCACACATTAACCACGGGTTTGGTACACTAACCATAGTTTAACCATGGTATTTATAGTAAAACAACTGGAATAGGTTATACAAATGGTAATCAATCAATACAGTTACACTTTTACAATAATAAAACCAGGTTAATTTTTGCAAGGGTAATTGTGACCGTGTCTTATAAACACCAGCGTAATATCTGACAACAAATCTTGAATAAAATGTCACCCACTTGGCTCTTACCGCCCTCCTCAGTCATTTTCGAGATGAATTTTCAACACAATCATTCAACCAAGTTCATCTACGTTATGAAATGTTTACCTAATACTTTTGCGGTGCGCCGAAAAATCCTTCCTGACGGAACACTTTAGCTGGCGATAGTTGGTTCCGGTGTTTAGAGGCGTTATAGTATTAAGGTGATGATACACTGGGCAACTTTTTGAGCAATGTTGCTGGGCAATGTTGCCGCCAACGGGCAACCAGATGAGAGACAGGGCCCACGACCAATCTAAATTATCCAGATAGAAATGTAGTGCCCATTTTCAATGGGAAAGTGCCCAAGCAAAAATTGCTCGGCAAGATTGCCCAGCAACATTGCTCAAAAAGTTGCCCTGTGTATCATCACCTTTACAGTAGTGTATTGGCAAAATGTAAAATAGGTTACTAGTGTAAAATAAAATAAGATTCAATTTCCAGTGTTTCATATATTGAAAAAAATAGGTTACTGAATGCACAACAGAGAAAAGGACCTATAGATTTGCTTTTTCTGAAAGAAATCTTAAGGTGATGATACACAGGGCAACTTTTTGAGCAATGTTGCTGGGCAATCTTGCCGAGCGATTGTTGCTTGGGCACTTTCCCATTGAAAATGGACAATAAATTTATATCTGAATAATTTAGATCAGTCGTGGGCCCTGTGTCTCATCTGGTTGCCCGTTGACGGCAACATTGCCCAGCAACATTGCTCAAAAAGTTGCCCTGTGTATCATCACCTTTAGGCAGTAAACAAGTTTCTGATAAGTTTTAGTTTTTGATCCTATAGACCTTATGCACCAGATAAACGAGGACGCCGCCATCTTTAGAATATTGTCTTTGAACTTCCGTTTTTGCGGTGGCTCTGTATATTTCTATATGGCATCGCTGTCCAGGAGTAATTAGCTGGTGAAGTTGATTTACTTATTGTAGAGTTAACGAAAGTTATCATGAGCATTGTAATGTTTATCATAAGCATTGTAAAGCATATGTCTTAACAAATGGACCTTGGAAATTTTTTAAACGAGCCGTTCATTCATAACTACGCAAGATCGCTGTGAAAATACAGACCGGAAGTCAAAAGACAACGAGCTCAGCGCTGAAAAGGGGCGTGGCTACATAAGGTCTATAGGCTAAATGAGATGCTTCATCCCCTTTAAATGTTGTTGTCAAATGACAATCTCTGCCATGTGGTACAAAACAACACATAACAAGATTTTAGACAATACGAATTTATTGTTTGGAGTCATATCACAAGGAATTCAATTTTCCCTGATCCTGAAAGTTACTATCTACTATAGCAGCTGGGCTGCCAACTATCATGTCACTGTTCTCACGCAGTAAAAAAATACATTGCAGAGCAAAGGAACAAAGTCTTTAAAATGATATGCATTTATGAAATTCATTCAAACAATGAATGTGCGCTCTTTAATGTGTCATCGTGAGAGATCGCTGATGCACGTGAACCGATGATCTTTATAGCACAAAATAAACATGAATGAACAATGGGAGGTATGTTGAAAAATACAGTAGCCTACAACTTACCGAAATGTAGCCTGTAAATCCACAATCAGCATTTCAACCACAAAAAGATGTCAATAAAACAGCTTGTAGGCAGTAGGCTAAACAATGTCATGTAATGTTACATAAAATTACCACATATACCATTCAATGACCATACACTTGATAGTTAGCTAGAAAAATGAACTCTACAGACAATCATTTTGCTAAAAAATATGCACTATAGGCTATTACATATTCATTATATTTTTTACTCTTATTAAAAAGATATTAGGCTATTATAAAAAAATTAATTATATACAAATATATTAATTTTAACTTTACTATTATAGTAATGTACCAGCTGCAGGGTTCCCTGTTTACAGCATTATTTGAGAGGGAGTTTTTTTTTTTACCTAGAGAAAAATTAGCGTTACTGTACCTGATATATATCCAAATGAATCGATTTCGGATCAAACTGGATCCTAAATCCTAATAAAAACTCAAAGATCTTTCCCCAAAGATCCTTTCATCAAACATTTTTTTTTTTTTTTTGGTGTAAAGAACAAAATCTAAAGAACCTTTTTCCAATATAGAACCTATTAGAATAAAAAAAGGTTCCAAAGATTCTTCATGGAACCAAAGATGGCAATAAAGAACCTTTTTATTTTTAAAAGTGGATATAGTCAAATAGAGTGGTGTTTGAGTGTTTCCTGCCTTGCGAACACTAATTTACAGTGAAATCTGAGAGCAGGGATTCAGACCTTGATCATTTCCTGACCCTGGACCTGTGTTTAACATAGAGGCCATGGAATCGAATTTAGCTCCACGGAAATGATTTTAGATGAGATATGAAACTGTCCAAAGTGACACTGAATGCACAGCAGGTGTTTTTTATCTTTTATCTTCGTTCTGACCTGACAAATTTAAATAGTTGTGGAAACACATAATCCACTTGAGATCAGTGTGATTAATTTAAGGTCAGATTTGAGTTTAATTGTCGGTCACTTGGTTTCAGTGTCCTATATAAATCTAGCCAGATGCTCTGAACACACGTCTCTTACGACAGCCTGCTGAGCAACACTGACACCTGTCAAGTAAGTCTAATACATTTTTAATACAGTAATGAATGTTTCAAAGGCGCTTCAATGAAATTGCTTTCCTTGCTTTCCTTCCACAGGATGTTAGTCGTTCGAAACAACATCCTCCTTCTCTTATTCTATTTAGTTGTTCTATTAGTCGTTGCTCAAAGCTCTTTTCTTCCACCATGTGAGCCAATTAATGAGACTGTGTCTGTGGAGAAAGAGGGCTGTCCGAAATGCCTGGTGTTTCAGACCACCATCTGCAGTGGCCACTGCCTAACAAAGGTGCTTATGTTTTATTCGCATGGGAACCATTTTTAGCAACATTCATTTGCATTAATATACAAGTTTTTGATCGGTAAGATTTTATATATTTTTAAAAGAAGTCTCTTCTGTTCACCAAGGCTGCATTTATTTGATAAAACAACAACAACAACAACAGTAATATTGTGAAATATTATGACAATTTAAAATAACTGTTTACTATGTGAATATATATATTTTTAAAAATCCAGGATATTCTTTGATGAATAGACAGTTAAAAAGAACAGCATTTATTATAAATGTCTTTACTGTAACTTTTGATCAATTTAATTAATCCTTGGTGAATAAAAGTATTGATTTATTTGACCCCCCCCCCCCCCCCCCCAAAAAAAAAATAAATAAATATATAAATAAAACAATAAAAATTCTTACTGACTCCAAACTTTTGAATGGTAGGTTTACTACTGTTTAATGTTACAAAATCATTAATGTTTCTTGAGCTTCAAATAATGATTGATTTATGAAGGATCTTGTGACTCTAAAGACTGGAGTAGTGATGCTGAAAATTCAGATTTCAGATTTAGTGAAGGCCAATTTATTGCTGTGATCAAAGCTGAATTTTCAGCATCATTACTCCAGTCTTCAGTGTCACAAGATCCTTCATAAATCACTCTATATGATTATTCTATTGACATAGAAAACAACTGTTTTAAATTGTAATAATATTTCACAATATTACTGTTTTTTAATCAAATAATTGCAGCCCTGGTGAGCAGGAAAGCCTTCTTTTAAAAACATAAAAAATCTTACCGATCATAAACGTTTGAACGGCAGTGTACAAGCATCAATATTTCCAGTGGTGAAGTACTATAAAACAGTGTACTATCTTGTTTCTAGGAGCCTGTATACAAGAGCCCGTTCTCCACGGTCTACCAACACGTTTGCACTTACCGGGACGTCCGCTACGAGACGGTGCGACTGCCGGACTGCCCCCCCGGGGTGGACCCGCACATCACCTACCCGGTGGCCCTGAGCTGCGACTGCAGTCTCTGCACCATGGACACCTCGGACTGCACCATCGAGAGCCTGCAGCCCGACTTCTGCATGTCTCAGAGAGAGGACTTCCCTGCGTACTAGCCTCCTGTCCCACCGACCCCAGGATACCATCCCAAACTCTGACACACACTCACACTCCAAACCAGACACATGTTGTGGAGATGTATTCAAAAGTACATAGGCTACTTCATAGGTTACTTCAATATTATTTGGAAGCTTGTTTCCGCCACAGAATAAAAAATAAAAAAGTTTAATTTACACTTTTTTTCTCAGAATTGCGAGACTTTTTATCTCAGAATTGCGTGTTATAAAGTCATAATTGTGAGATAGCTATAAACTCCAAATTGCGAGTTAACTTGAGAGAAAAAACGTGAATATCTCAGAATTGCATGTTTATATCTCGCAATTCTGACTTTATAACTCGCAATTGGGAGTTGAAAAAGCGCGTTAAAAAGTCCGAATTGTGAGATAAACTTGATAAACTCGTAATTGCGAGAAATAAACTCGCAATTCTGACTTTATAACACGCAACTGCGACTTTATATCACGCAATTCTGACTTTAGATCTCGCAATTCTGTGAAATAAAGTCAAAATTGCGAGATGTAAACTGGCAATTGTGAGATAAAAAGTCGCAATTATCTTTTAAAAGTGTGTATTCTATTCTTTTATTATATTTATTTTGGGCGGAAACAAGCTAATATTCTATGCGAAAGTCAAACCAATTTTATTCTGTGTACAATCTAAAGGAGCAGTTGGCATGGATATTGAAACTAAAAAGGTTGTAAGTTATCATTGTAAAATCATCAGCCAATGACCAGAGAGAAGAACAAAAGTTGGATTTAAATGACACACATGTACAATAGGTAGAAAATCCTGCAAATGAACCATTGACTGAAGTTAATTAAATTGATAATTAACTAAACTGTTAATTAAATTGACTACAGTATGTCTCCACCATGATGAATTACAATAAAACTGCACCCCCTTTGCACTTGAAATATAAATAGATACAACATCAATTAAATTAAATTCTTATGAATATGCTGGCAAAAGGCATTGCTCTCCATTGAAGGCCACTCAGAAGTGAACATATATTCTGACTTAATACAATATTTTGCAAGCACATAGTACTGTATAACACAGATGTTTTACCAGTATTTAAAATATTTTTGAAAGCATGAAATTAACTTATCTTTTTCATCATCCGTGAGACACTTAAATAAAAGTGTCTGCTCATCGAATGCATGTAATTAATCAAATATTAGATCTTGTACTGATTTCCCACACCAGATATAGGATTACCATGAAAAGAGCAAAATAGTTTTTTCTCAAAGTAAACGAGACACACATTGAAGACTGGTGGACTACGGCAATAATGTTTTACAGCCAGAAGATGGCAGGAAAGATCAATATTGGGAAAATTGGGAAATGAAAAGTAAACGCGCCCTCTCACACTAATGTGTGCAGTCATTTAAGAGTTAACAGTGTTTGCCTTGTGCTATTCAATAAAATCTTGATACAGTAATTATGTTGTGATTGCATGACAAGTTAAAGGTACGGTAGCAGTTTTCCATGAGAAATGACACACAACGGTCAAAACTAAGGAATGAAACCTTATCAGTGACTGATTTGGAACTCTAGAACACAAGAGAATAGCATTTGGTGTATATTACCAAAGTCCTTTTAGGCAAGTCATGCCACTCGGCCGCCATCTTGGCAACGCCTCCGGGCAGCTATTTCGGACTAACAAGACCAGGCTCCTATCTAAATGAATGGGCAGAGAGTCAGAACTGCACTTTCACTGGTCACCGGGACATAAAAACTGCATGTATAGAAACAGCAGTAAAATATGATAAAAATCGCTGAAAAAGTTTGATGACTTTGCCCCAAAATAAGGTTTAAAACGCCTTTTTCCCCACAGGTTATACTTTAGTACGCATGCGCAAGGGTTCTCTCCCTCTCTGACGTGCGCGTGCTACACGGCTTGAAGCACAATGTCAAGGAAGGATCCTCGGAAGCCATTATTTCGATGATGTTACGTCATCGACATCCGTCGAAGGACTGTTCCAATGTCGAGGATCCTCAGAATTTCAACCAAGGATTGAGTCCTTCGTTCGAAAAATATCCCATACACAGGAAAGGATGCATATGTGTAGCCTTCGCGCTCTCAAATCACCCACAATCCTATGCGCCAGCTTTGCCATCTTGTTCAAACAATAAAAAATGTCGGACGTTAACAGAGTCGGAGCAATAACGGGGCAATATGCTTTTAAATGTAAGTATATCTACGTTACCATACAATTGTAATAACCGTAGTAGGCTACATATAAGTAAAGTTTAACGTTTAAATGCCAGTACAAATTACTACTGTATTGATATTACAAATTATACAAATATATACAAATTACATTATTGATGGCTAACTGAACCAGACCTGTCATTTAACAATTGTTATAGCTTGGTTGCCGTCACCGGCATTTCTTTTATAAATAACTAGTTAAGTTGTACAAAGTAATTTAACATGGTTAGCAGAAGAGAATTATTTTAAAAGCATTTAAAATCGTACTGACCCCAAACTTTTGAACGGTAGTGTACATCACAACTTTTTGATCTTTTTGAATTTTTGCAGCGCCAAAAGCAGACCTTTTCACTGACGTAATGACGCAATGACGTGCACTTGCTAGCCTGTTCCATTTACGTGTTTTCCGAATGCTAAAGAGGAGCCTCGCCTAGCCTCTGAAGGAAATGACTTGGAAGGATCAATCCTGCCAAGGAAGTATCCTTGACATTGAGAAACGGCTAGTATGTGTGAGCTCTCGCTCGCTCGCTCGCTCTAGATTCTGGGAGATTTGAACTAATTTGCGGGCATCAGGGAGCCGCTATAAATATGCGGTAGACACTTGGGATGTCTGATATTTACACAACGCACACATACACTGCATATCAAATCTGCCGCCTTTTCAAACAGTAACGTATTTTACACTGTCGCAAACCTCAACTGTGCGCATGCGTCAGTGGAACCAGACGATAGGCTTAAATGTTTCCCGGCTTGACTGTTAAAAGCAGACGATTGGCTTTCCAGTGGGAGGGGCGGGACATGTGCATACAACCGCCATCTTTGGTGTTACGGGTTTTCCCTATAGTTGTATTGAGGATTGAGTAAGTGGCATGTCTCTACATACATAGTCTCTGATATTACCAAGCTAACGTGATATTATAAACAATAAAAACAGGTTCATTTTGAATTAGACTGAGCATTGAATTGTTATTGATAATTTTCAGTACTGAATGAATTCTATAAGCAATATTTCTCATTGCAATGCATTGTGGAATTCTCTGAAGTAATGATATGACACAAATTATTTTCTATAAAAAGGAATCATTTCATGTTGCTTTTTGTCAGACTTTCTTAAAGTCCCCCAATTATGCTTTTTCAGACATCACATTGCATGTAGTCTGTAATAAAGCTGTTTGTGAATTTAAAAGGTCGGCAAAGGCCAGAGCACAGATAAAAGGAGTTATTGTCTCCCAAAAGAAAAAGTGATCCTGAACTGCCTGAAATGAGTCGTCAGTAATTCAGTAAGTCTCACTTCCTTCCTCATACCTGTGTAACAATGTAACAAATTTGCATAATGCCAATCTGTGGTCTTTAATCAAATCCACCTTGATGGATAAGATTAATATGGTAAATCCGACACCATCGTTACTGTTCGTATCACTGTGCAACCCGATCTCACGGCAATTCGTACGAATTTTACGAGGTGGCTAATTCGTACGAATTTGCACGATTTTTGCTAAATCATACATATTTTACGAGTTGCCCAATTCGTATGAATTCGTACGAATGACCTACCCCTGACCGCGGCCCTAAACCTAACCATCACGTAGGTTTAGACAAATCGTACAAATTCGTACGAGTGAGGTCGTACGAATTCGTACGAATTAGCCACCTTTTAATCACTCGTACAAATTCGTACGAATTGGTCGTGAGATAGGGTTGCACTGTGTATCAAGTGCTGAGGAAAGTTGCTGAAGTTTCAATTATGGGACATTTGGTTGCTGACATGCGCTGTAAGCGGTCGACCAATCAAAACAGACTGGGCCTTCTGACCAATCAGAGCAGTGTCGGCTCTCGGAAAGGAGGAGTTTAGTGATCGAAAGAGCTGATGCTGTAATGTACTGTATATGATGAGAAAATGTAAGGGTTTTTTGACCTTAGATACATGTAAACCTATTGTAGGAAAATTAGTAATAAAATTAGGAACCTTCAAAATAGCATATGGCACTTTAAGTAGCTGGATTTAGCATGTATATAAGAATGAAGAGAGAGATTTAGCCAATGAAACTGCAGCACTGTCAAGCTGACTCTTATTGCAGAGCTGTTTTCTAGCCTATATAATATGTGTGCTACCTGTTAATTACAAATATTGTGTGCTTCACAAATGAGCTTATAATGAATCAATTTGGGAACATGAGGGAAATTACTTTAATATTATAACAAATGCTTTCTGTATTATTCACTAATCATTACGCAGGGGTAAAACATCTATAATTCTGTTTCTCTCCTTCTCATATCCTCTGCATATCCTATTCCCAACACAGGCTTGTATGAAACAACCTCCCATGAGCCAATATCTTTGAATTTCACTGAAGCATTAACATTTACTGCACTGTCCACATTCAAGCTTACAGCTTTATGAGTCATACATAATATCTACTTGATTTAAAGGAATTCAGCCAAAAAAGTTCATCATGCACTCAATCCTCGTTATTTTACTAAACTATTTACGTATTATTTACAGTATTTCGTGATATGAAAATAAGATGTCAGAATGTCTGTGCTTTGGACTTTCTGTACAAGGAGAGTGGTAGATCTCAAATGTCAGACCGGATTGCTTTCGTAGTGTAAACACTCATGTGGATGAATGTGTTTTAACAGCCACAAAATGCCGTCTTCTCTCCGCCTACTGAACTAATGCGTAAACATTATGGGACAAACAAAGTTTGGTTTGAAGATGAAAAACACACCAAGCGATGTTCTCTCAGCATTCCTGATTTCTCACAGCGTTCGGCTGGTCTTCGGCCGTCTGATATGAAACTAAAGCTGGTGCTCTCCGTGTTTTTCTGTAGTCTCCATGCGCATTCATATGCAAATAAGGCACGCTTAATTTGTCCATTACTTCGAAAGATCTGAAAAACCCATACATTTACCCGCTCATAGACCCTTCTCTTGAAAAAATCAGGACAGAAGTGGTTTAAAGTGGACAAAAAAAAAAGTATTTTGATCCAATCGACCAAAACGCATCTTAATACCAGGTGTAAACAGGGCCTTATACAGTTACAGTCACCACCCTGTGGTGAAAATCCAGCTTTTAATGTTGTTTATATGTCTATGTGGTGTTTTAATATGCTTTAAGACAAACCATGTGTAAATTCATAAGTCGACAGCATTGCTGAGTATTTTCTCCTTAAAACTGCAGTGAACCAAAGACAGTCTCAAAAACACGGTTTGAAATCGCTGGTGTTTCTGACGTCACAAACGACCTTGTAACCAATCAGATCAACGTGTGATCGTCAACAAGTGGATCTCTGAGCTGAGTGAGTGAGTGGAGGCGGGGGTCATTTGCATATTCATAGAACCGCGAATACTAAATGAGGCAAGAGTGTCGAGTTACATTCAAGATATTTTAAGGTATGAAGACAAAGATTTTCTTTTTAAAATATGTCATTTTGGTGATCAAAATTTTGTTTTAAGGGATAAAATGATTGACTACAGGGCGACTTTAATCCTCACTGTGGAGGAAGCGCCTGTTTTAAGTGTCTCCTAGACATTGGACATCCTTTGTGGATGGCTTTAAATCAGAGGCTATTTCAAGCAGTCTAAAAACAGTGAATGACTCCATCTGTGGATACAGTGTGGGTAAGAGCGAGCTAATCTGAGGTGAGTAGGTGTCGGAGTCGCAAGAAGGATGTTCAGGAACTAACGCTTGTGAGAATATCTCACATTTCACATTCATTGCTTTTCAGATGGGAATATCAGAATGCCATCAGGGCAGCACATAAAGTGCATGATCTATATATAAAATTCATGAATGATATAA
The DNA here is from genome assembly GCA_026230005.1 of Gila orcuttii. Lineage (NCBI taxonomy): Eukaryota > Metazoa > Chordata > Actinopteri > Cypriniformes > Leuciscidae > Gila > Gila orcuttii. Next base: position 38,548,207 of record JAPDVR010000019.1, on the reverse strand, counting down.
CTGATATAATGGCTGCTATAATCAACATTTAGAAGTGTAAACAAGGTTAAGCCTTTCCAAACCAAAGGCACATCCATTCATTACAGATCATATAAGCGGTTGATTTAGCTACTTTGTTGGTCATCTAAAAGGATTTAAATGTTGATGAAAGCAAATAATTTACAAATAAAAACATACATTAAGCCACATAAAAACACTATACAAACCCAAATGCTTGGCCAACACATCGTAATTGTGGTGTTGAATGAGCTTTCTTATGTTTCTCTTCTCTAAAGAACCTTAATATGTTTGTACTATTACACCGAATGTGTTAATATTCTGACTTAATAAAGAAAGCTAGATATAAAATTATCAAAAGAGTATCTTTTGTAGTGAATGTGTGAATGTGAGGCAATATGTAAAGCGCTTTGGTGGCCATGGGTCTGTTAAAGCGCTATATAAATGCAGTCCATTTACCATTTACCTTATTTTCTCTTGCACGACTATGACAGTAGTTGACCGGAAGATAAAAAAAAGACCCATATAAAATATTTGTTCAGTGAATATCTGCTTTAGCACATCTTGTTGCAATTCTAAACATGCAAAATGTACTTTCTTCAAAAAAATTGCATTTCTTGTCACAAATTGTGATTTTCGGAACACAATAATCACAAAATCTTTTGTATTATTTTTTGCTCACATACTTGTATGTAGGGTATGTTTTTGTGCCTTATACGATGAATAACTAGCTGTCCTAAACCTAACCTAAACTAAAGCCAAGAAAGAAATAACGTGATGGACATTGCAAGATATTAAAGAAGGGTTCTACTCGTTTAAGATCTGTGCTGCTAAACACAAAAATTCAGATAAAAAGTCACAAAAACAGTGTAAACCAGAAATCGTATTGTTATTGGCCACACAAACCTGTTCTATTAGCATTGTGAATAGAAGTGTTTCCAAATGGCAACAATCTATCTTGAAATAGAAAATTATTTTTTTAGTATGTCTGTTTCTACACTTGTACTATCACTAACTAAATTGTAGCCATTCTTTGAGGTATTTTTTTCTTGTACTTTCATTTGTTATGTACCAAGTGTTGACCCATTCCTTATTAGCAAGGCTCTTAAAAACAGGCAGATAGCGAGAGTTTGTACATTAAATCTGAAAGGAGACAGAAAATGGGTCCAGGAGAGTGAAGTAAAACGCAGCTGAAGTGACATTAACCATCACCAGTTAAAAATATGTAGGACATAAAATTATGCATGAAGCTGATCACATTTTAACATGTATTTTACTAGCACTGAAAATCGCTTGATGAAATCTTTGCTATAAAACGTCCCTGAGAAGTTGGTTGTATTTTGTGGCGAAACAGGAAGGAGACAGGCAGTCTTGCCTAAAATATTCATGAGGTTGTGTGAAGTGGGAACAAAGCTGTGCCGTTGCCTGCAGGTGTAAATCTCAGATCTGCTGGGCTTTTAGATCATTGTCTCCACACAGTAGTTCCTGTACTTTCTTCTCTCACTGATAGACAACATGAAGAAATGGACAGGGATGTGCAGCCTCCTGCATCTGTTACACTGGCCGTTAGCAAACAGCATTGATTCAAAACTGTATAAATATATATATGTTTAATTTCCTGTGTTAATTTCCATTCTTATTTCTTGTTGAGGTCTTTGTTATCCCTTGTAGCGTATTGCTATTTGTTTCGAGTATTTAATTGTTGTTTCTTGTCTTGATGTTGTGTTACCGTTACGTGTTGCATTTCAATTTGTGTAGATTTCATATCTGTAATTACGCCAGAGTTTTTGGTTACATTAAATAAAGTCATGAAATATATCCACACCTCAACTTCTCTCTCTACACCCACCAGCCGTCACAGTGCAATTATAAGTGCTATCCAAAATAATTACTGTAAATACAGTACATGTTGTTAATACACTGTAGTTATGTAATTTAAACATTGAAACATTATTTTTTGCAGTATTTATTTTCACAGCACTAAAATGGTGCACATGGTAGTAAATCACACAAAAGTATATTTTGAAGTACTGTACCTTGCAGAACCCTGTAAATGCCATAATGCATGAAATCCTTTCTATTTGATTTCCATCTGTTACATCACACTGTACCGCAGTACTGTCACAGGTTGTGTGGTAATAACAAACACACGGCGAAGAAGATGAAGAATAACAGTCAACACAACGCAAATATTGACGAGACCCGACAATTAAACGACAAAATCAAATGAACAGCCATAACAACAAATGAACTAAGGTGGGAACAGTGAAAACACAAACAAAAAACAAGTGCTACAATTTTTGGATGAACAGTCTAAAGATGATATGAATGTTAGTATTAGTTTCGTTAAAGAAAAAAATACTAAAATCTACTGTATAATATTTGGGTATACACTTAGTTATACAAATAAATACTGAGTAATATTAGTTGCTAACATAAACTTACTATTGTGTTAGGGTTTGCTTTATGTTTAGTTGCTTATAATGATGGGGTAACACTTTATTTTACAGTGTCCTTGTTACACATGTTACATGTAGTTTGATTGATTGATTTTTATTTCTGGATCCAAGACAATAAAACAGTAATCCAAAGGATAACATTCTAAAGTAAAATACTTATTTCCAGCACGGTCCTTGGTGTTACACACACACACACACACACACACACACACACACACACACACACACACACACACACACACACACACACACACACACACACACACACACACACACACACACACACAAAAAAAAAAAACAATAGACAAGAAGCAAACAAACCAGACTTACTAAAAAAATACAATCATACAATATGAGGAGGGGGGTAAAAAGGCATCACAAAATAAATAAAAAACAAAAACGCTGTAAAACCTCTCCAATATTCACCTTGTTCCATAAAGGTTTCTTGACCTGTTTTTTAAAAATCCCTCGTGATGATAGGAGTTTTGGGTGCTTTTAATAGGTACCGAATAACATTGTTTTGCAGCACTTGGAATTTGTTTTTAAGTTTCACAGTCAACCATGCAGAGCAAGCAAAATCTATATGGCATTGAATCAGAGTTAATACCAATCATTTCTTCACCGAGAAATCAAAAAGCTTTGTCTTGCGATATAAAAACTTCAACTTACAGGCACATTTAGCTAAAACCCTGCAATGGATCCACCTATAAGTGATTGATCCAATGTTAAACCCAAATATGTGACACTTGATTTGGATACAATTTCAGACCCATTACACATCACCTTTAAAGTATTTAATTTTGCATTAAATACTATACTATAGTTACTGTAGTAATTACTATAAATTGTGCATAATTACATGCAACTAACCTTAATCACACCTTAATCCTAACCCTAACCTTATAGTAAGTACATGTAGGTAATTATTATTACTCAGTACTTACAGTAAATGTATAATTAAACTGTAATACGGACACCTTAAAATAATACCCTAATACCCTAATTAGGTTACACTTTATTTTAAGGTGTCATTGTTACAGTGCAATTATATATTTAAGTAATGAGTAATATTATTTAACAACTTTACTGTACTTACTATAGGGTTAGGGTAGAAATGGGATTTAGTTGAGGGTTAGTAGCATGTAATTATGCACAATTTACTGTTATTACTATGGTAAGTACATGTAACAAGGACACTAAAATAAAGTGTTACCTCAAGGTAATATGGTAAATATGGTTATTTGTACTTGTGAACATGTGCAGTAGCCTATATAGTGAACAATATAATGGCTTGCATGGTCTAATTATATGTTTCGTCTAGCCAGGGCATTTTTACTGATTAACATTAAGAGTTGTGCTCTTTTTTTGTGTGTGTAAGTATGCAAGCATATTTCAATGCATAATTAGATGCTATATACATTAGCCCTAAATACTGAGCAATATTATGTGTTAGTAGTATGAAAGGAAAAATTTAAAATCTTTCAGTCTTTCAAATCTTTCGAAAGGAGCATTGAAAATTAATTTCAGAACATGTCTAATCATGATGAATATGGTAATCATAGCAAGCTATCACCATCTGTGACCGGAGTCTGGAGACTCAAACACAAAATAGCCTATTTAAAGATACAAAGCAGTGGAATGATTGTTCAGATTATCAGCATACCAAAAACTCATTACCTGGCCGTACTGCAAAGGTAATGTAAATTTCAAGACGAGAGAGAGAGAGAGAGAGATTGAGAGAGAGAGAGAGAGATTGAGATTGAGAGAGAGAGAGAGAGAGAGAGAGAGAGAGAGAGAGAGAGAGAGAGAGAGAGAGAGAGATTTGATCCTCCTCCTCATCACCACCTGGCTCGGATGTTGGTCTTCTTCGGTCCTCCTTAACTCAGTGCACTACAGGATTCAGACTATAGCAGCTTCACAAGAAACTGAACTCGATACTGTACTCTACTGTACTGTACTGTGTACACACACACACTGCAACTGAAGAGCAACAAGGCATTTCAGCAGCAGCGGGTATTTTCCACATGCACACTAAACGGCAGACAGCAAGTGCCGGACGCCAAAGTGTGTCTCGTCTTTAGGACATTTGTGCACTAGCAGCGACTTCTCTGGTTTCTGCCTTTGGTTTCTTTCATAAATCGATTGTGTGAAGAATATGAAGATGTCTCCCCCAGACCGGAGGAAATACGCGCGAGATCTGGCGCTGGAGATCGCCATTAGACTCCTGCTCTTCGGAGTTTTCGTGTAAGTACACTATACCTGCATTTGGCTCAATATGATACTGTATATACAAGATAGCGGAAAATATCACGCGCAAGTTTACACATGACTTAACTAACCAAGACAACCTTCAAATATTTGGAAATAAATATTCAAAATTTAAACACAGCAGCATATCACGATATATAAGACTTATCAACATCATCCTTTCCCAGGTTTAAAGTTTTGATAGGTTATCAAATGTATTTTAAATAAACCATAAGGCTACTATAATGCATTTAAAAAAAAGTATTTTTAATGCATTATAATGTTGTTCTTTTAAATAATTATACTCACACACAGTTATGTCTTAATATTTTGGCTGTTCATAATTAGGCTATAATATTCTTAGCATGAATGGGTTAAGTGTTATAGGCTAAGTGAAGTTGAAGTAAAAAATGTAAGTGATTACAATTTATAAGATATTGAATGCATTATAATGGCTGTAGCCTTCAAGTGTTACCAGGGAGATTGAGGTTTCTGGAAATGCATGATGCAAAGGCAAGCACCGTCACAACCTGCAGAAAGAGCAAGAAGATGAGGAATTGTGTCTATAGGAGACAGTCTTACGCTCAGTGCAAACAGGTTGCTGGAGTAGCCTACAAGTTCATTCAAGGATTTCTGATAGGAAATATACAAGCAAGCAGCAACGCACTTTTTAAATGAATATATAAGCCTGTGTAATTATAAGAACTGAGCTGATGTGCTAATGAGATGACATACTGTGATAATATGGAATGATAATTATGAGATTAATAATAATGGAATTAGATGTTTGGAGGGAAATAAAGCCTGAGACTTTGGCTAGATGTCCTAATCTCCTGCCATGCTAAATAATTTCTAGAAAACTGTACCGCCAGCTCACAGAAATATAATCAGCCATGCTTTTCATTTTATTCTATGATTTGATTGAAATCGCTGCAGATGTCCAAATGTCCAGATAAGCTTAAGCAATGTGTGCATGCCTTACTGAAATTTATTGTGATGTTGCAATTTGTAGAGGAAAATTTGGAAGTGCTTGTGTCTATAGTGAGGGAATAAACGTGATGTTTTAGACCTGAGGAAAGCTGGCCTTATACAGTTAGGGCTAGGAGCTCGAAACTGTCTTGAGCGAGGAAACGTCTCACAGAAATATCACACATATCATGGAATGACAGCAGAAAAAGGGCAAATGTTTCAGGGTTGAATAAAGAGCTTCTTGACTGGCTAATGTTGATGATGATTGTACAGTAGTGTTTATTAAACAAGCATTACTATAACTATATGCATGACTCATTCTGCAACATTTATGCTATGGGCATTGTAACAAAAAAATGTTTTTAACCCAAGCCATCTCTAGAAACCAGAAAATCATTTGACACTCTAGTTTGTGGCAAGTGCCACTCACATTTTCTTCACAAGTTTTCACTGTGGTGAATTGACTTTCAGTTTTGACGGTAGCATTCTTCATATCACATTTACAATATAGTAAACTTGAGTTAGCATGTTTGTTCTCTTTCCTGGCACTTGATTATTTCATAACTGCCAGGTGTTGTCTGTTGCAACAAGAATCCATTGAAACCCCTCATTGTCTTCACAATATGAGTCCATTACTAGCAAAGCTGGCCTCCAAGCACAACATCTGCTGCCTGTCAGCGAATCCTCGACAGGCCCAGATCTGATGTGCCCTGAGATATCAGCCATCAGGAGATGACGTGCCTTCTGAATGCTGATCACAAGATATCATGTTCAAAGTGAAGCTCAGTTGCGAGAACCCAACCCAAAAAAAAAAATGTAAAAAAAAAGAAAGCAAGCATATATATTAAAGCATATTTTAAAGGGATAGTTCAACTAAAATGGAAAATTCTGTCTTCATTTTCACCTGTATGACTGTTTTATTCTGTGGAACAGAGGATGATATGCATGCCTCTTCATTGTGTTTTTGTTTTGTTTGTTTTTTTCTTATTTTTGTCCACACAATGAGGTCATTGGGATCCAATGTTGTTTTGGACAATTTTAACAAAATGGACATAACATTTTTGGGTGAACAGTCAATTGAAGTTTGCAAAACTTAAAAAGTGTTGACATGAAATTGTTACCCTAAAGAGCCATTTTACCTGATTTAACACATAAAAATTGGGCAGCGGTTATTTACACTAAGTGAAAATATCATATTTAATAAGTGATAGCTGCTATATACACTAAGTTTAAATAGCAATAGATTATATTTACACTATGTAAATATAGCTGTATTTTCTTAGCAATAAGTGTAAATGTTGCTAAGATACTATTTGCACCTCATTGTTGTTGTACATTAAACAGTATGCAATAATAACATAGAGCGTAAATTATTATATTTATTGAAATTATTAAATAGATGCCGCCTTATTAAGACAATACAACTCTCCCTACACCTAACCCTATGGAAGCTTTGTTTTGCCACTGAATAAAAAATAAAAAAGGTAATTGCAAGTTTTTATCTCACTATTCTGACTTAGAGTTATAAAGTCAGAATTGCATGAAATAAAGTCAGAATTGCGAGATATAAACTTACAGTTGCGAGTTATAAAGTCAGAATTGAGACTTTTTCAATTTTATATCTCGCAATTCTGACTTTATATTTTATATCTCGCAATTCTGACTTTATATCTCGCAATTCTGACTTTATATTTTATATCTCGCAATTCTGACTTTATATCTCGCAATTCTGACTTTTATAACTCCCAGTTATGAGAAAAAAGTCAAAATTGTGAGATAAAAAGGCAATTATCTTTTAAATTGTTTTATTGCATGGCGGAAACAAGCTTCCGTATAACCCTAACCGATAAACAATTTATTATTAAACACACGTTAGACACTTTATTTTCACATTTTGAATGTTTTCTTCATTTTTATTGAAACTAATTGCCTTTCCGATCCAATATGTTATGGGAAAAGGGAATAGAGCAAGTTCGGCAAAAGGCGGATCCGAACGCGGGTCGATTTGCATCAAAACCCTCTGCCATGCACCTTTACCCCGACACTATTACTGCTGTTGGCAATCCTGTGTCTTTTTAGTGTTAGTGTAAAAATTAGTGTATATAGCCTCTGCCAACAAGGGGGGGGGGGGGGGGGGGGCACTCCGTAAAAACTGACCTAAATTAATATATTTAGGTGGATTCTGTGAGATGAAACTTGGGACTTGAACAAAACCGGCTAATTTGAATGTTACCATTTTTAGGTTGACAATTTTTCATTATACTGTTATGGTTATATACATACTTTGACTTTGATAAATTTGAGTAGATATCAGCTTATCTCATGAACCTGGAATATTCTTGTTGACTCCTGATATTGCATATTTAGAGGCCTACAGCGCAGATGCACTGACCTCGATAAATTCAATTTGACTATGTTTAAAATCATTTGAAGCAGTCTAAACATGATTTACTAAATAGGCTCTGCTGTGTGAATAACAATAAAAATCGTTAAGACCACTAAAATTGTCTCATATTTAAACATCCATCCTTCAATCTATCCATCCAACTTACCCGATACCAGTTCATCTAATATAGTGTGATGAGGAGCACTGGAGCATATCCTAGCATATCTTAGACTGAAGGCAGGGAAACACCCTGGCTAGTCTTTGGCCCTGTTTACAACTGGTATTAAGATGCGTTTTGATCCGATCACAAGTGAACGACACTAAATACATGTGTAAATGAGGTCTAAAATGTTATAAGCTTGTCCACTTTCCACCACTTCTAGAGGTAGTCGACAGCGCAATCAACCGGATTGCTTTCGTAGTGCATAAACATCAATATTTTCATTTACATAAACATAAAAGGTAGTGTTTATGTGTAAATGAGTTTTATTCAGTGAAAACTATATGACTAATTTATTTTCTTCAAACTATTGCAATTTTCCTTAAGTGGTTCTTTTGGGGTTAAGTTGACATAGTGCCCCGCAGGTGCAAGGTCTTGTGATTGTGCCAATTTTGCAGCGTAATATCTGATCAATACAGTTTGATACAAAAGAAAAAATTCTATCCTAAATAAGTTTAATGACATTAATGGTATGTGTATTTTATTTACTTTGGGCTTTGACCACCATATATCAAGAAGACAAGGGTCCTGTAATAACATGTGAATAACATCCACGTTCCCCTGGCAGGCTGGCACTGATGAACACCAATCATAACTTGACTAAAATGCCCTGATTAAATTATTTGTCTCTCCCTATTGCTGGACATCGTGTTTACTTCAATAATAATTTAATATAAGTGATTTAGTTGGGTGTATGGCAGATATAGATTATCTTATGAAAAGATGAACTGTTGTTGGTCTGAAACTAATAAGAACCTTATTATGCATCATGATAAAAAAAAAATGGTAACCTAAAACGGATCACATCTAAATTAACTATATAATAAAAATGTATTTAATATTGCAAAATCAACCTAAATACATACATTTCTACAAACAAAATAATTTTTTATGGGTTAAGGTAAGGTAACAATTGCAGGTTACCACTTTTTACAGTGTATAATGCAAATTAGAAAATGTACTGACAATGTACTAACGGCAAGGACAAGGTCTCTGGAAAGAGATTTAAAGCGTCCTATTATGCCTTCTCATCTTTAGCTATTGTGTAATGTTGCTATTAGAGCATAAAAAGATCTGCAAGGTTACAAAGCTCAAAGTCTACTCCAAAGGGAGATATTTTATTTAACAGAATCCACTGTTCAAGAACTACAACGACAACTCATTTGGACTCCAACACCTTTTTTCAGAATCTTATGAAGTCACAATATTACTCATTTAAATAATCTGTGCCCACGGGATACACAAAAAAGGGGACGAGGCCTGGTTGAGCTGCACTAGAGAAGATGAAGACTGTTGCTTCTATGTCGTAGAGACGCTTTTTTCCCCAGCCATCTTCTTAAGGCGGACAAACTTAGAGTGGTTAAAACTTTTTTTTAACACTGTTCCTGAACATTGTAACCCTAACATTTATCTGTGTGCTGCACATTTTATGGAGAACAGCTTGTTTTCCGTTAGCTCTCGCTTTTTAAGAGGGTTCACTGCTCCTTAGGAAAATTTACCATGGTTTTGTTACCGATTACTGTTTGTATTACCTTAGTTTTACGACAAATATCACAATTAAATGGTGGATAACATACAGGTCCTTCTCAAAATTAGCATATTGTGATAAAGTTCATTATTTTCCATAATGTAATGATAAAAATTAAACTTTCATATATTTTAGATTCATTGCACACCAACTGAAATATTTCAGGTCTTTTATTGTTTTAATACTGATGATTTTGGCATACAGTTCATGAAAACCCAAAATTCCTATCTCAAAAAATTAGCATATTTCATCCGACCAATAAAAGAAGTGTTTTTAATACAAAAAAAGTCAACCTTCAAATAATTATGTTCAGTTATGCACTCAATCCTTTTGCAGAAATGACTGCTTCAATGCGGCGTGGCATGGAGGCAATCAGCCTGTGGCACTGCTGAGGTGTTATGGAGGCCCAGGATGCTTCGATAGCGGCCTTAAGCTCATCCAGAGTGTTGGGTCTTGCGTCTCTCAACTTTCTCTTCACAATATCCCACAGATTCTCTATGGGGTTCAGGTCAGGAGAGTTGGCACGCCAATTGAGCACAGTAATACCATGGTCAGTAAACCATTTACCAGTGGTTTTGGCACTGTGAGCAGGTGCCAGGTCGTGCTGAAAAATGAAATCAGATGGAAGCATGAAGTGCTCCAAAATCTCCTGATAGCTAGCTGCATTGACCCTGCCCTTGATAAAAAACAGTGGACCAACACCAGCAGCTGACATGGCACCCCAGACCATCACTGACTGTGGGTACTTGACACTGGACTTCAGGCATTTTGGCATTTCCTTCTCCCCAGTCTTCCTCCAGACTCTGGCACCTTGATTTCCGAATGACATGCAAAATTTGCTTTCATCCGAAAAAAGTACTTTGGACCACTGAGCAACAGTCCAGTGCTGCTTCTCTGTAGCCCAGGTCAGGCGCTTCTGCCGCTGTTTCTGGTTCAAAAGTGGCTTGACCTGGGGAATGCGGCACCTGTAGCCCATTTCCTGCACACGCCTGTGCACGGTGGCTCTGGATGTTTCTACTCCAGACTCAGTCCACTGCTTCCAGGTCCCCCAAGGTCTGGAATCGGTCCTTCTCCACAATCTTCCTCAGGGTCCGGTCACCTCTTCTCGTTGTGCAGCGTTTTTTGCCACACTTTTTCCTTCCCACAGACTTACCACTGAGGTGCCTTGATACAGCACTCTGGGAACAGCCTATTTGTTCAGAAATTTCTTTCTGTGTCTTACCCTCTTGCTTTAGGGTGTCAATGATGGCCTTCTGGACAGCAGTCAGGTCGGCAGTCTTACCCATGATTGCGGTTTTGAGTAATGAAACAGGCTGGGAGTTTTTAAAAGGCTCAGTAATCTTTTGCAGGTGTTTAGAGTCAATTAGTTGATTCAGATGATTAGGTTAATAGCTCGTTTAGAGAACCTTTTCATGATATGCTAATTTTTTGAGATAGGAATTTTGGGTCATCAGTATTAAAACAATAAAAGACCTGAAATATTTCAGTTGGTGTGCAATGAATCTAAAATATATGAAAGTTAAATTTTTATCATTACATTATGGAAAATAATGAACTTTATCACAATATGCTAATTTTTTGAGAAGGACCTGTAGTATTTATAATGTATGAGAAAATTACCAAAAACATACCACTCTGCAAAGTCCTGTGCATGAAATCTGTTCTTCACGATCCTCTTGTTCGTTAACATTGTCAGGGTCTGAATCGGGCTCAAATTGCTTTGAAATTGACACCACCCTTATTCATAGTTACACTAGAGAAGGGGAGGGACATTTCTCAAACACCGGTAACCAATCACAGCACATCTCGTATTTCAGAAGGAGGGGCTTCATCGAAACAGGACCTAGACAACTTGTTCGAGACAGACTGGGGAAAGAGGTGCTGTAATATTGTAAAATATGTGACAAATAATGCACTTTTTTGAACAATAAAGCATTAAACCATTCTAGTACACCCCAAAAACTAAATCTTCAAGACTTTGTAAAAGGGCATAATAGGACCCATTTAATGTTTTGATCTACTAGAGCAGTGTTTCTCAACCTCTCCTGCAGGGACCCCCTGACAGGACATGTTTTTGTTTTAACCCTGAAATGGCACACCTGATTCAATTAGTCAGCTACACATTAAGCCTTTGAGCCTTTAATTAATTGAATCAGGTGTGTCTTTTTTAGGGTTAAAACAAAAACATGTCCTGTCAGGGGGTCCCTGCAGGAGAGGTTGAGAACCACTGTACTAGAGCATCAAATGAGGCCTGAAGGAGCAGAAAGTCCATAATCTGGAACATACCTAGATACCTAGAAGTAAATGTTTGCTTGCTGGAGCTTGAGTGTAGACGTGTCTGTACGTCTTCTGCCTCTATGGACCAGAGACTCAATACTTTATCAACACTGAGCTTAGTTGTATCTGTTAACATCTCTCCCCTACAGACCTGAGTCTCAGAGGACTCTAAGGAGTGTGTATTGAAAGGGCACATTTATCCCTTTCCGATGAGTAGGAAATTGCAATCTGGCTTTATTTTAGATTAAATTGTTGAAAGTTCGCTGGTTCCCGCCTCTTTCTTTCCTGATCCTTTAACTGAATTACAAATTCACTGCATTATTTACTCCCCAAACCACCACCAGATTACTGTACCTTTAGCTATGTTCTGAACACATCAAGTCCACACATTATGGAAAAAGATTGAACTGTCATGCTTGCATTCATTTGTATGTTAAAAGCGGCATTTGTGTAAACTGTTGTACTGAAAATAGCTGTCATTAAGAATACTTATTTCTCTGAATAAGTATGGAGTGGATGTGTTGCAGTTTACATTCATCTTAAGGTTTACAAACATAGCTATAAATGGATTTGGATGGATATTCGTGGCCTCAAACAAGCCCAAAAACACTGTTGATGATGGTTTAGTTAAAATTGCAGAAAATAACGATTCTTTGGTCGCAATATGACATAACGTCGCTTTAGTCACCACAGTGTCAATCATCAAAATTTCAGAAGTGAATTGTGTTGCGTACACACAGAATGATCATTTTGGGAACTCACTTTTTGTTTGTTCTGTAGGGTTGTGAATTGAGAAAAAGCTGACTGGCTCCATTTTTAATAAATGACATTTGGTCCCATTAACAGAACTGAATAAGGCTGGATATTCCAGTGTTCACATCATCCATCAAGGATAGAACATTCTGGACTTGCTTCTTTTAGTGCAATAAATCTGACATTGATGCGCCACCTTCAGTTTTTTTTAGATCATCAATGGCATTTCACAGGGTGTCCAAGCGCTCATGTGTCGCACATCAGCACTGGTTGGTCATGTGGTGCCGTCATGTTTCTCTAACAGCTTTCACAGTTTCTTTATTCGAAGACGTTATTCAACACCCTAAGACTTATTTTGTATCACTAATAGTATATTGTTGTATTATTATTTACTGTAAACCTTGGCATTAACTTGGCATTAAATCTAACTTG